>JAOVVB010011947.1:0-16689 GCA_028570985.1 Heterobranchus longifilis | reverse complement strand
AGATAGATAGATAGATAGATAGATAGATAGATAGATAGATACTTTATTCATCCCCTTGGGGAAATTCACATAATAATCACATTTATGGGAAAAAAGGAAAAGATGTTAATAGCACACATCAAATCGCAGGGCGATTGATTTGCAGCTTTGAACGTGACTGAATGGAAATGACACTGATCGACAATAACACGTGTTTATTGGTGAAAGACAACAGGCAGCAGAGAATGTTCTAAATAAAGTCCAGGATAAAGACCACCTCCTGTTCTCTACAACATGCAGGTTAAAAATGAAATGAGAGATTATAAAAAAGAAGCCTCTTGATGAATGATGAAACTCGAAAAGAGCATAAAAGCTGTTTTATGTTTATTTCTTAATCAGGTCGACAGATGACACACGTCCACCATTCTCATAATAACTAGATGTTGAATAAGAAAACATAAAATCTAGATGTAGGGGAATAATGTGGTCTCGTTTCTCGAGCCACAATGATTAGTTGACTAATTGATTAGTCGCTCGACAGAAAAATAATCGCCAACTATTTAGATAATCGATTAATTGTTAAAGTAATTTTTCATACAAAAATGGCAGACAATTCTGTTTTCAGCCTCAAATATGGAGATTTTCTGCGTTACTCTGTTTTATATCATATTAAACTGAATATCTTTGGGTGTTAGACAAAACAAGACATTTAAAAACATCACATTGGACTGGATCACTATTTTTCAGACATTTTATAGACCATCGTTTGGACTATAAAATGTCAGAAAATAGTGAAAATAATCAAGAAAATAATCAGCAGATTAATCTATAATGAAAATAATTAATTAGTTGCAGCTCTACTTGTTTCCTTGCTTGCAGAATTAAGAGCATTGTAATATTCTTATTGATAACAGATTAATTTATCTTACTTTTATTGTTATTCTATTAGGCACTGGTTTTACCATCACTCCTTATACACTTTACATTTATTACTTTTTTTGTTATTGTTTTTATTCAGATGTATATTCTACATGTATGTTTTTGAGCAATCTGGCACAAGAATGTCCTTTGGGATTAATAAAGTTAATTCTATTATATCTTATATCTTATTTGATCGATTTCTGTGCTACCTGACGATCAAGGAGGAAGGAACGATGAAATAAGGCATTTACCCACTGTTGTGTCTGTTTCTATTCACTGTATTTGTCTGCTTGCATGCTGCACGCTATATAAAGCTACATTGTGTGTGTGTGTGTGTGTGTCTGCAGATCTGGCAGTGCGGTGGCTCGTTGGAAATAGTAACATGTTCGCACGTGGGCCATGTTTTCCGGAAGGCCACCCCGTACAGTTTCCCCGGAGGAACGGGCCAAGTCATCAACAAGAACAACAGGCGCCTGGCTGAAGTCTGGATGGATGATTTCAAAGATTTCTTCTATATCATATCACCAGGTACAGATCCGCGGCGCCACGGTCCGACTGCATCTTTCTAACAGCAGAGTCACGGGGACGACTTTGCTAAAATGGCACGAATTCAGCCTGTTTTAAAAGTTTCAGGGGGTGTGTAGTTCAGTCAGGGATTTAATAGATGTTTTATTCATTGCGCGCTGCCGTTCCAAAGCAGATATGAACAATCCTCATTACCAGAACCCTCTTTGCTACTCGCTGATATTACATTTAGCAAATTGGTGTGAAAAGGAAAGACTTGTCTCCTCTCTTTTATTCTTTCCTTCTCTTGCATGCTACTTTTATCTTGCTCATTTAAGAATTTATATTTCTCCTTTTACTCTGGCTCACATTGGGAATGAATGCTGCTTTTGTCATCTCCAAACTGGGATTAATTAATTCCTACTTTCAGACACATTTTTTTTTTTTTTTAGTGCTCCTCTGAACTTGAGTTCAGAAATGTGTCAAATATGGTCTCCTCTCTCCAACACGGACTTCTCTCTCTCTCTCTCTCCTCTCAAACACACACACTAGAACAATAGGACAGTGCAGATTGAGAGATGAGTACCCCTCCATCTGTCGACTTAGTCATGTGATTACCCTTTAGCATACGGCAGTATCTCGGAAATCTCTGGTTAAGTGTTTGAGATGCCAGCCAACCTATAAAGGATCATCTGTAATCTGCCCATCTTATGGCTCCAATCGTGACCTTCTCCTCCACACGGTCGTGCAGGATTCTCCTACAGGCAGGTGTGCGGACGGAGCCGCGGTCGTGATGGATGAGTCTTTCTGCGTATTGTGGCCCCATAATGACCGTTTGTTCCTCCAGGACATTAGGGAGAACGATCTGGGCCACGCTGCTGCCAGACCTCACTTTATTGGCACAGAAGAACACAGTATGTTGCTCAGGCGGAGTTTGGGAGTGGCATCTAGTGATCCTATTAAAAGTGCATCTCCCTCTGCGTCCCTCCTCGGCACTGGTGATTTCTAGATCAAAGAGGCTATTCATCATGTGCAACATGTGATGCTCAGATCCTACACACACAGAGAGAGAGAGGAGGGGGGGGGGGGGGAAGGGTGGCCTTCAGCTCTTAGCTTTTATCTGCCAACTTGAAATGTCTATTTCCCGTATTAAAGCGTAAGACCTTATTGGTGTTACAGGAGGAGCTGTCTGCATTGTCTGCCTCGTCTTTGATGGAATAAATACACTCGGGCTGCTCCATTATGGTAAAAAATCATAATCATGATTATTTTGGTCAATATTGAGATCACAATTATTTATCATGATTACTCAATGACTGGAAACATCATGCATTTATTGAACTTTTAAATAATTAAACTGATGTGGAAGAAAGGACTCTCGGCACACTGTAGTCTTCACTCGCAATTAAAAAAATATGTATTTGGAACAGCAGAGACGTTTCGGTGCACAGACTTTCATCAGGTTAGGCACCTGTCAAATAATTAAACTGAAAAACAAAACAAAAAAAAACCCCATACATTTCAACAAATATTATAAAAAATAATAAATACAGATAAATTATAAAAAATAAATAAGATCTTCTAACTTCCACAACCTACTGACGACTCCTAAACATATAGTATGTTTAACATTTTGGTAAAATATTCAGAAACTCAGCTAAAATGTGCGATTTATAACACAAGACAAAACGAGAGCATCATTGTGAAACGGAATGCGGCACACTAATCGTTTTAACTCGATTATCTTGTTTTCATAATTGTTGGAAGCCAAAATCATAATTGAAAAGCCCTAAAAAGCACAACGCTGTAGGTCTTACACGTTGGCTGGTTTTTGAATATTGTATTCTGTTTTCCCTTATTGCAATCACGTTGTTTCGTGATAAATCACCACCCTGGATCTATCTACATGCAAGATACGAGTCCTCCAGAGGCACTCTGGGGAGAAACCATCTGTCTAATGTGTTTGTAAGTGTCTGCGCCCAGTCGCTGTCTAATCCTTCCTCAGTCTTCAGTTGCATCAAGGCTAATACATCACGCAGTCTCCATTTTGGCTAAAATAACATACATCATTACGCACAATATTCCACAAGTGCATTTCTGAAAGATGTGTCATATTATGGAACGCACTGTGTGTGTAAATGGGATTTGACTTAGTTTCCTCACATGCCCTCTTTGCAGAAATTAGGTGATTTCTGTGATAGAAAATCCTTCCATAACCACACACACACACACACACACACACACACACACACACACACACACACACAGCTCATATATTCAGGTAGGGTTGCAAGGTGTTGTTTTTTTTAAATATAAAGGGTCCCTCTGGTGTTTAATCTTGGTGGTGCAAGAAAACCTGTCCTCTCTCTGTCTGTCTCTCTCCTATTTTCAGAACAAAAAAAATGTAAATAGTAACTGATGTTCAGTGATACCTATGTCTGAATCCTTGTCTTGGTATTTTGTCTGCAGGCGTGATGCGTGTGGACTACGGGGATGTTTCTTCCCGCAAAGACCTCCGTGAGGCCTTGAAGTGCAAACCGTTCTCCTGGTATCTAGAGAACATCTACCCAGACTCCCAGATCCCGAGGAGATATTACTCACTTGGTGAAGTATGAGCTTTCTCGTACTCTGATCTCCCATAATGCAGCAGATGCAGACCGCCTCCCCCCTGCATTCAGTCAGATATGTCCTTGCAGCTTCTGTCTGGGTTGTGTTTTCAGAAAGACAATATCGCTGCGAGGTAAATCGCAAAATCTCAGGATCCAGCAAAGGCTGAACGAAACGAGATAAAAACAAACATCCCCAGCTGTTCGTATTGAACGAGTAGGATAAACAAACAAGGGTACGTTGGTGCAGTCAGTATTGATCCCAGTCACATGTTTACACAGTTCTGCTATGAATGCTGGGTAGCTGAGATAAGGCTCATGTATACATTCTACACAGTCTCATGGCACAGTTTTGTGTTGTACTCCGCCAGCAAAAAAAAAAGAATTATTAAAGACAGAAAAAAAAGTGCAAATAAAAGTCAGAATCTCTCTCAGACAGGGTCGTAAATTGTTAACCAGCAAGTTTGTTATGAAAACATTTATTCCCTCTTCTACAAATCTGTGAAAACAGAGGGCATTTTTCATCAGATGATTACTTTAATAAGCAGAGATAGAATATAAAAAGTAGTTTCTGCAGAAATGAGAGAGGGGATTGTGGGAACTGTGCGATAATTTGCAGCTAAGCCGTGAGAATTCATGGTTAATTGTTTTCAAGATAATAGAAGTTTTCCTTCCTTTTATTCCCCTCACACAGAAAAGTTTTTTTTTAAGCGACCTGATTTTGCCTCTCTGGCTCCGTGTCGACGGCAGTGCAGCATGGGGTAAAGTCAGCGCCGACATGCAGCGCGCTGCCTGGACGATAGACGGGAGCTGTTTAAACGTAATGTCAGTTGAAGAACTCGCGGTGAAATGAGCTTGTAATCCTCCAACATTCATACAGCTGAGAGGATTTTTTTCTTTTTTCCATCTGTGCTGCTCTGCTGTACTGCAGTATGCGCTGATTCTCTCTCTCTCTCTCTCTCTCTCTTTAGCCACTGCAGCACCTCCGCTCCTCTAAGCCAGACCTCTCCCCACTGATTCTCATCCTCCATAACACACAGTCAGCCGTTCTTTAACAGCTGGAACCATTAGGTTTTATATCACTTAATTATGAACGCCGTTCTGTTCCTGCATGATAGGCATAATAATAAGTTGCTTAGGCAACATATAGAGCCAGCTCAGCTTTTACTCTGTGAATGTATGAGTTCATTAGAAAGCTGAGTTGACTGTAAAGTCAGTGATAGCAGGCTTTACCCATCACGTATCCATTTCAGCTTTAAAAAGTGAAAATAATGAGTAGAATTTGGATCATTTGGTGACACAATATCTGTCATATAGAGGATTTCTAGGGCTCAAACTGACAATTATTTTTCTCATTTATGTCAATTATTTAGTTGATTAATAATTTTGCCTATAAAATGTTTAAAATAAATACTATAATTTCCCAGAACCCCAGGCGGCATCGTCAAATGTTTTATTTGTCGGACTAAAAGTCCAAAACCCAAAGATATTCAGTTTATGATGATATACGATGATGAAATGTTTCTAGTAGTCAAATGTTTATGTTTACCTTTGTTCAGCTTCGCTGTCCTTGTTTTTTTTGCTGTATGTCAATTTCTGTGTATGTACACTGAGAGCAACAAAAGTCAGAGTTAAATTCCTTTTATGTGTACACTCTACTGTTATTGGAAAACATAGCTGGCGATATGATATGTATCATGATACAGGGGGGACAATTCAATATATATAGTGATTTTTTTAAATCTAATTTTAGGAAATTGTCAGAGTATACAAAACACGACACCATATGCATACATTGTTACGTTGAAGATAGATTACAACACAAAATGAACCACTGCCTCACACAAATCTTTGCATGTAAATTATTCATTAGAAATCGATAGTGTTTTTGAGGATCGATACAGTATCACAAAACATAATATTGTGATTCTCAATCTATTTATATTTTCTTACACCCCTAGTTTACATTTACTTGGCCATTAAAGCTGAAAAGAAACTGGAATCAGCAAATGTTTAGCATTTTACTTAGAAAATGACTAAAATGATTATTTGTTTATAAAAATAGTTACAATAAATATTCTGTCGATTGACTATTTGTTTATTTGACTAATCGCTGCAGCTCTAATGATTTTAGCCTATATCTTTCAACAAAACAACATGCATTTTTCATGATCACAGTTTGGAAATGAATCGCTCGTCACTAATCTTGACAAATTTGGGTCTACTGTAAATGTCAGTTTTTTTTCGGTCTCTTAAATTCGGCGTAAAGAAAGACTCCACGACACTGAGGCTGTAGCTTGTGTGTGATCAGTTATTTATTTTATAGTATAATTTATTCTTTTCACACACTATCCAAACCCCACAGATATTTCATTTACTATCATATAAAGCTGGAAGCAGAATATCATCTAATCTAAAGTCATAAATAATATAAAATCTGAGTGTAACACTAAAAGATCCCAGGGTGCTAAAACTGAAAGAGTAGCAATAAAAAAAGAGGACAGTCATGAACACTAACAGAATAAAAGGGGTGTAGAAAAGATGATTAATTTTTAATGAGGAAATATTGAGTAGGACCTGACTGACTGGCTTCTGTTTGGTTAAGTTGCTAATACGTATGAAATATTATCTAGAGACAGAAAGTTAATTTTCAAATTAGAGTTGAAATAACTTCTAATTATTTTATTTCTAATTTCCTGCCTGTAGATCAGAAATGTGGAGACCAACCAGTGTGTGGACAACATGGGAAGAAAGGAGAACGAGAAAGTCGGCTTTTTCAACTGTCACGGCATGGGAGGAAACCAGGTACACTTAAATCTAACATGTATTGTTTTCAGTCTGGATTCTAACACTAACTGGAAACATGCTTTTAGAGGTATGTTGGAATAAATCTCTTTTAGATTAACATTGAACAAGCCAAGCCTTTGATACGTCTTTATCCTGGGATACATGAGCTTTGGGATTTTGTCGTTGCTGGAAAGCTTGAGCTCAATCAGGTTGGATGCAAAGTGTGTGTGAATTGCCAACTTTTAAAAGTCAATCCACAGATTTTCAATGCAATTCAAGTTGGGGTTTTTGCCAGGTTTTTCTTTCGTGTTTGTCAAGTCCTTTGTTGATTTGGCTCCGTGCTGTGGGTCATTGTGAAGTCTTTGGCATTGTAGGATGGTTGGTGCCAAGAATTTGATTGTACTTTGGTTTAATCATTGTTCCCTCCGTCCTTGCAGCGCTCGTTTTTTGGGATATTGCGTGTAGCTGCACGACATGAGACAGAATCTCAATGTAACCCTGAAGTAACAGAAAGACTGAAAATGGGGTAGAAAGCACTAAAACTGTACTTTTTTTACAGTACATAATCTATCACTATCAATCTGGCACCACAAAAAACATGAAGACTGTAAAAATGCTAAAAGAGAAATGGGGAAATAATGATGAATTAACATATCAGAAGAAGATTGGAAACTTCAAGACATCACAATCAAAACACTGGAGGGAATTTGCATGGAAAGAGATTTTATTCCATCTTATATGTATGGGAGATGTTACCCCCTAGCAGGGACTCGTTCTGGAGAGGACGTGAGGAACAAGCAGCAAACTATACACACACACACACACACATTCTTCACACGTTCAATACTGATACCCTGTTGGGAAGAGGTTGAGAAAACCGTCAAGTATATTTTCGTCTTAAAAGAAGCCCTGAAACTAGAAAGTATCTTGGGTATTAATTTTCTAGGAAATATAAAATCGGCTGACATGCATCTTTTTAATATATTGCCTGTGACGGCCGTGAAGTAAGGCAAGGCGAGTTTATTTATATTCAATTCAAAGGGCTTTACATTAAACATGAGAAGGCCATTTAAAAACAGACATTTTAAAGGATGGGGAATTAAAAACAAGCTGAAATAGATGAAGCACAAGAATAAAAGTTACAGTGCAGTGGGAGAGATTAATAACTATTTGATTTAATAAAAGGTGATAAGGACATGGAAATCCACCAAAACTAAATTCATCAATAGAACAAATTTTGGACATGGGGAAAATTAGATGGAAATAAACAGATGGCATAAGATCTAGCCAAAAGACAGACTTAAAAAAAATAGCATATTATTTAAATCTAGCCCAAGATTGGCAATAAACAGGTACCCCCCTGCCCCATTCTAATACCCTACCCCATATATTCATCTTTTTTGTTTTGGTTATGTTTTATTTAGTTTTGTGTGTTTCTTAGGTATTATCTGTTAGTCATCTTATTCATTAATTTAGCATGCATAAAACATAAAAATGTGCAATGGACTCTGAAGTAAACAATTGTCCGGAAGATGAAAGATAAAGTATGAAAAAAAAAAAAGAAGACTGCAAATCAAAAATAAAATCACAAATAAACATGTGCAAACATTCACACATCGTCTCATCAAAGGCACTTTAACAGCACAGTGATTGTATACATTTCTACGCAGCGTAGTGATGATGTTGATGCTGAGAGAGACGTCTTGTTTTCCAGGTGTTCTCTTACACGGCGGATAAAGAAATTAGGACAGACGACCTCTGTCTGGACGTCTCCCGTCTCAACGGACCCGTCGTCATGCTCAAGTGTCACCACCTGAGGGGCAATCCGATGTTCCAGCACGATGCCGCGGTCGGATTCATATTCCCCCCCCCCCCCCCTCAAAGCAGCCAAATAATCCATAACCGGGCTGCTGTTGCAGGCGGCCGTTCTCTGCTTCCTGATGTTTTGAAAAATGGCTTTGATGAAATGCTGATTGATTGTGTTTGCCGGTGTCATTGGGGAGGATTTGGGGAGTGCAAAGTGGGGGAAGGAGTACCCGTCTGCTGCCACCAGATGGTGCTGCGTGTCAGTTTTTTAACAGCACAGAAGTTGAGTTGCTTTTTCCAGCCCAGCAGCTGTGTCTCTCCTCTCATGCTCTCTCCTTTCACTCAGTCTGTTGGCAAGTGGGAATATGACTTTGAGGTAAGCTGTTCAAGTGACCGCTCCTGATTATTGCCCCGCAGTTTGAGTCCCGTGCTTCGAGTGTTGTGATTTATCCCATAACTCTGTGTACGTGCCAGTGGTTGTTAGAGTAGATGATTGATGGTGGTTTGTCATTTTTGGCAGAGGAGTGAATCTTTAATGGATTTTGATCCTAAAATGAATTATATTTATTTACACATCACACAAAATTCAGCAAAGCAAATACAGTCTGGTGCGTGTATCTAAAATGAATGCAGTCTTAATAAAACACTCCTGCAAAAAAAAAAAGGAAAAAAACAACTTATAATCAGTTTTTGTTGAGGTGTTCAGCTGCAGGATCATTCTGCTAGTTCCAGATTTTTCAGTCGCTTTGGTACATTTCTCAGATCAGAATTGAAATTCTCACTTGTTCCACCTCCACATCATCGAGTCACTTCAGTGCACATCGCAAAAGCAATTTCTCGTTAGTTTTCAACAAATTGCAAATGCTTTGGCACATTCATCCAACTGATTACGTACAATTGCCTGCTGTTTCCTACATTATCAATTGCTTATGTCATGCTGATCAAAATGTATTCGTACAAACGGCACCAAACCCTTAACCACGGTTTACATCAGAAAATACTGATGACACGGCTACGCATTTTGACTATCGTGTTTGGAAACAATGACTACGTTTACATGCACACAATATTCTGGTTTTTGCCTTTATTTAGAAAAAGACAATATTCTACTAAGCTGTTTACATGGCTAAGGAAAATTAATATTCCACTCATATCCCTGTTTACATGCAGCTGTCAAAATATGATTTTTTCAAAGTATTTCACCGGTGGCAGACTTGTTTGATATATATATACATATATACATATATTTATATATATGCATACATACATTTCTCTTTTAAAATGTTCTAGGTTTAACAGGATGTTAAGGTTGATTGGAGAAATGTATGAAAAGCGACTGAGAGAAACTGTAATCTACCCTAATTGAAATAAATGGGGTGGACAGAAATATAGCAACACCTGCCAGAAACCTAATCCTAATGCATTTTTATGTCGCGTGGCACATTACAGACCTTATGGCCTGTAAGCCACACTCAGGCAAAACACTACTGTATTCACACAACACACGCATGTCCGAGTGAGTCGCAGTTCATTTGTAGCAGCACCAAAATGAAAATAAAAATGAAATGACAAAGCCGAAAAAATGCACATTAAACAGTTCAATTTTACTTAATATTTCTAGTTGTGCAAGCTATAATATTCTGACAATTTTAATATTAAATCAAATGCCGAAACAGATGTTGCAGGCTCTTAAATAGAAAACAGAGAGACATTTTGAATCTCACAGGAGAACGAAAATATTCTCCACTACCTCTGTTGACTCACAAGTCAAAGTACATTATGGATTATACAACACAAAAAGCATCTTTTGTATTAACAATTCATGTATTTTCTTTTAAGCCGCTGAGAGACGGTTAGAAAAGAGTGCAGTGAGTACAGTGTTTTCTATCAGTGATTGAGATGTTCCATCGCTGACATGTAGATATGACAAGGTGAGGAAGCCCGGAGGCCTTTCCATCAACCACTGAACAAACCCTCGGAGAAATCCTTTCATTACACTTTGTTCTCCGGGTGCATTCTTAATATGGAAAAAAATTGAATAATTCATAAACGGAGAGGACTGGTCTCTGTTA
Organism: Heterobranchus longifilis; assembly: GCA_028570985.1. Taxonomy (NCBI): domain Eukaryota; kingdom Metazoa; phylum Chordata; class Actinopteri; order Siluriformes; family Clariidae; genus Heterobranchus; species Heterobranchus longifilis. The sequence continues at coordinate 6,014 of JAOVVB010011947.1, read as the reverse complement.
TAAACAGCATTGGGGTTTCGCCGCTGTCAGTGGCCGAGGTTATTTTAAGCCCAAGTGTGATGGACAGGGACCAAATCCTGGGTGGCTATCAGTACCATTAACATTTCATCTGCTCATCAGTTTCACTTTCAGGAATACCGGACTCTTATATTCCTGCTGTATTCATTCACAGACAGCCATCCTTCTTTTTCACCTGCGTTGCTGTTAAAGCCACAAATACGCTGTTTTCTCTGCTTTGTCCAACAATCACACATCAATATATGAGTTAGTTACATACCGTCACAATTATCCCCCTATAGTCCATGAGCCAGCGGGTTGGTCATGCCAATTTGGAGGGGCCAATTCTCAGTGGTTTTTTTTTAAAAGGTTTATGTCCCTAGTGTTGGAAAATGCATGATAGCACGGCAACAATGGGAGCTTTCTATGTGCTATCTCTCCTTTTTTTAATCCCTACATCATTACAATTTTTCCATGTTTTTTTTTTCACCATTTTACACACAGAGCCAATATAAAAGAGGGTAGCCATTAAGTCATATATCATTGTAAAGCTTAGACTATAATCGTATCTACCAGTCACATTTGCCTGACCCTGCGGACAACAGAATTTGAACTTTGACCTCTAACGCTGCAATAGGGCAAATTAACTAACCTCATATTGATCTGATGTGCAGATAGCTCCATCACAAAGAGCACAAAAAGAGCTTTAAAATTATATATTGCATGAAAAACAACAATCCTACTCACACAGAGAGTTTAAGTTTAAATCTGCCGAATTTATCCAGCTCTACTTTTTACTTTGGTGGTGTAGTCAAGACTAATAATGAGAGCTGTCAGGTTATCTAAGCCACAAAGAGGTAAGCTGCCAAAATGTAAGACTATGCTGGACAGGTGTGTAGGAAAATGCAATTACATGAAAAAAAGGTTTTCTGCACACTGTCAGCACTGATAAGAGACATAACGTTTTCATCATGGACATCAAATTCACAACAACAACATTATATTAATGTTGCCTTCAGGTCCAATGGTAGATAAGAAAGATTCCCATGTTAATGACTTGCAAGTGTTCTGTGCATTGTCAATATAACACCATATCATTTACATTTGGGTTTAATTATGTTGAACGATGGTCGATGTGTGAATCGTCCATATTTGTTATGTTTTCATGCACTTCCATATTCATAAGTGCCAAGTCGGATATATCGGAGATTTCACAGTTTCCCCGGTCGTTGACGTGAATCCTATTTACACTCGGAAACTCATAATTACAGTAACTCGATATGACATGAACACAGCACAAAGCCACAGTTTGTATCAACCAATCAAAAAGGGGAAGCAAATATCAAAACATCACCTCAGTGACCACATGAATTATTGATGAAAACATCCTTAAATGAGACAATACATGTCAAAGATTAAATGGGTGATATCAACAACAAAAAAGGGCAAGGTAAAGTTTGTCTAGCATATTTCATGAGGCAATTCAAGGTGCTTTAGACAAAATAGATTAAAAACAATGAGAAATACAAGGAACATAAAAGAAAACACAATTATTTAAAATGCAATGAGAACCTGGACTTTATAAAATAAGGACTTAGGGACTTTTACAGCACAAAAACAACATTAAAATAAAAATAAAATAGATCACAGTATAAAAGCATACAAAGGAGGCAGGTCAGACAATAACCACTAACCATTGATAGTGCATTGCCCATCTAATTTTTTTTTACTATTTCCATCTCTATTATAGATTTTGGAATGCATTGTTTTATTTTAAGGATAATTTTATCAATTATTGATGTGGTAATTGTCTCTTTATTGTAACTGGTGCAATTTGGCTCAGGTGTTTTGATATATGCTTCCCCTTTTTGATTGGTTGTTACATCCTGCAGCTTCAGTTTAAAGACATGTTGAAATGATGCAGGTCAGTGATCAAAACGTAATATCTCTCATAAACTCTGACAGTGTGTGGGAATTAAGTCCAGTTTTTGAACGCCTTAAACAAACAACACACCTTTTGCATTTTAATTAACTGTCATTGTAAATAATCACCTCTTATTAAACTTGGAAACGTCGGCTGCGAAGAACAGATGGATTAATTTAACAATAATTGATGACTCTCGGACTTACCTTCACTACCATCTGTCCCTTTCACTCCGGGCTCGGCGCAGAAGCACACCTTCCTCCACATCATCACCCGATCGTGTCTGACCATCAGCCGTCTGGAGGACGGCACCTTCGGCCCCACAGTGGAGTTCTGTAACAACAGCCCCATACAGGCCTGGATCCTCCACAACTACACACACGTGGATGTCGCTAGACGCCTTTACTTCAGTCCCACTGATTATTTTCTCTAAGCTGCAGGGCCTGAGGTGAGAAGGTTAGTACTTAGAGTAGACGCTGGAGGTGATTTCAGCTGCTCCGTAGTGATGCAGTTTGTCATTAGCATTGTTAGAAGTAGATTAGTTTGACCTGCTCGGGCTTTAATAGGCACCTTTAGTAGCTGATTGCTGTCTCCGATTTTTAGATGATTTTTTTATTTTCTTGTTTTTGTCACTGAGGGCAGATGAATGCAGAGCTTGTTGTTGTGATGTTGATCTTTCAGGTATTCGTCACAATGTGCATGCAAATTGTTTTAGGAAGCATTAAGTAGCTTTTACCGGTGACCTTTCGGGGGGGAACGTACGAAGACGGGGGCAGAGGCACATCAAGCAATGACAGATGTCCCATCAAGATTGTTCTGTGTATGAGATGCTATCTGCAAGACCTTTAGCCGATCTTCATGCTAAATTAGATCTCATTTGACATTTATTTTCCAACACAAATATATTATTTTGATGTGAAAATCCACCGGCTGTCCCCTGCGTTCGGTGAATGATGCCTGAGATGGAGGAGGACGTGTTTATTTTTAGCTGATCATCTACGTGCAGGGCTGATTGAAACGAGCTTACCTTTGTTTACAAGTTCTTTTGAAGTGATCCTTCATTGTGAACCTGCCTTTCACAGGCCTGGCCTCTCAGGCCACTCTCCTATTGGCCTGAAGCAGCTGTGTACACTGTGTGCCATGTACATATTGCAAAACCAATGAATTCCAATTATCAGTGCTTTTCACCACTCGGCCTGCTTATTTCCATACTTTTGTAAAGAAGGTTTTTTTTTTTTTTTTTTTGGCTCAGCATTTCTGTCTGTTCCCAGAGTTGTTTTCCTGCTTTTTTTCCAGTCTGTCATTTTCTCTGTAGCCTATTCTTTTCTGCTGCGTTATATGGTGTTTGCACCCCAGTGTCCCGCACTGTTGTATCTCTCAAAAAAAGCTAAAGAGCAATTTCACTGTAGCATGCCACAGTTTTTGTATGAAAGCAGGGTAAATTGGGTAAGGAGCTCCCAGGGCTGCTGGTGTGTGTCAGAGTTGCGGCAGTAAAGTGACCTGCTGTTAGATGGCCTGATTCGCTGTTCACACTCAGAGGTCCTCGTGATATAGCCAGCACCAGAGGAGAGCACGCACACAAGAGCAGCGCACCATTAGAGCAAATGAGACTGTTGCCTGACTCTGTTGCCTTGAGACAAAAAGGAATCTGCTGGGGTTTTTTTGTTTTGTTTTGTATTTCCCACAAAAAAAAAAGCAGCCCAGCCCTCTAGATCTCTCAGAGTCGGCACAAGATCACGTCAAACGGGAACTCTTTCAGCACGTCCACTGTGCCGCTCGGTGACGACGAGAGATGATGTGTTCCTCAACCGCGGCTTACGGTTAGAAACCGTCCTCATTTAATTAGCCGGTCTCAGCTGTGCACACACTCAGCGACTTGCTCCGGAGACGCTGGTTGGTTTGCTGGGAGGCTGAGATGGGAGTTTTCTCTCCCCCAAAGGAGACATGAAATAATTATGAGCAAAGGACAAGACCTCCACATTTCTAGTATTTTCATTAAATGTGGAATGGTTTTTCTACCCTCTGCCGTTCTACTCCTCTTCTGTCATCTCTGCCACTAGAGTAGGTTTAGATCTTTGAATGAAAAGAAAAAATACCATTCTCATTATATCCCAAGCCAGTGTTCTTATGATTTATAGATTGGATCTACCTCCAGTTCGGAGAAGCTCCATGTACGAATCCACCTTTAAAGAAAAGTATTTGTTGATTATACTGCTTGTCAAAAATTGAGTGAACATTTCTGACAGGGATGTTAATGATTAATTGTTAATCGATTAATCGCCGTTTAATCACAGATTAACCAATAATGCAGAAGATGAGGGAGGTGTGGTGTAGATTTGCTGTAGTATGCGGTTGTGCTATGAAGTGGATAATATAATAATTATTTTGTTATTTACTTTATCATTCAAGTGTTTATTTGTTACTTGTGCTTTTAACTCCGAATGTAGCCGATTTTGCATCGAACATCACGTCAGTGGTTAAAACTAATGGAAAAACATCAACATATTCTTTTTATTATTAATGATTAATCAATCTATTGCTAAGGCGGCCAGCTATCGATTAAAGAAATCGCTTAAAATTTGCATTTTTGATTTTCTTCACCTATTCTTAAAACTAGCTGCTGTTAAAAAAATATATATACTTTTTTTGACAAAGCAAGAAAAGTAAGATGTCTGTCATGCAGAGCTACCTTATTGTTCTTTTCTTTAGTTTTTTGGCAGGTGTGTAAGGTCAAACACCACCTGCTCCCTTTGTTCTTGTTCTGTTTGAACAAATGTGCACTGTAGGGCAGTCTGCAATGTGTACTTCAGGAAAGGTGTGTGTGTGTGTGTGTGTGTGTGTGTGTGTGTGTGTGTGCATGTGTGTATGCACTTCTTTGTATCCAGGCAGAGAATGTCAGGCCCTTGTGTTTTATAGCTTAAGATCAAACATGGCCTGAGCGTGTCTGTGTGCTCATTAGTCTGAATATATTCTGTCAACAGTCATAGCACAATCTTGATTTAATGAAGAATTATACCACAACTGCGAGATAAATCATGCCAATGCTTATGCTTTAATGTTGCATGCAGACTGTGGTTTGTAGGTGTTCACATGTATTTTACTATTTTCTTTCATGTGTGCTGTGCTGTTTAGTTTGAAAATGACTCCCCAGGTAACAGGGTGCAGACTGGTGGAACTGAGGTTATCTTGCAAGTTTTCTTACCCCTCCATTTATAAACATTACAACACTTAATGGTTTCTTAGTGGCACCTAACATTTTATTTTTAACATCATTTCTCTCATGCTATTGTTTTCCTCAGCAGAGGCTCTGCTTCTCCTCACAAACCAACTTCAGCTCCTCCACTTTTCTTCTACTACTCTGCATGTGATCATTAGGACGAGAAAAGCAACTCAAGTGAGGAGCGAAATTGCGGAAGCGTGTTACTTCTGAGGGACTGAACATAAATGGTTAATCAAGGCCATTGAGAGCTCTCTTCCAGTTGTTAGTAGGGGGTGTTATCTCTGGAGCCTTTGTGGCAGATAGCCACAGATTTCTGTGGTACTTGCTCATGTTGTGCTTGAGTTGAGCTCATCACAACAGGTGTGTTTTTTCCAGTCGGGACATTTTAAAAGCACTTGTTCTGTCTTCTGGCTTTTCTGGTTTATGTGATAGAAGAGTAAAACAGACACGACTGACGGGGGAGAGAGAGAGGGGACAATGTGCGGAGTGGAGCAGTGAGAGGACGTGGTATACTGCAGAGTAAACAACAGCAGCAAGACTGGGATGAAACATAGTATGTGGGTGGACCGCAACATATCAGTAAACAATATCATTGTCCACATCCAGCAGTTTCACCAGAAAGTAGCAGCTAGTATTAGCATGAACAAGCTGCATGGTGAGTAAATTAGCTCAGCATCAGCAAAACAGCCTTAATGAAATAAACCAAAATGCCATAAAAGGCTCAATAAATGTCTTGTTGAATCAGAAGTAACTGGCTTTACTCACATTTCATCACATGTCATCACAACTGACACCACTCGGATGCAGTATAGTCCACTTTGCACTCCGTTTCTCCAACGTCCCCCTCGTTATGCCTCTTAATTACTGACTGCG
>JAOVVB010011937.1:0-16689 GCA_028570985.1 Heterobranchus longifilis | reverse complement strand
AGGGGGGGGGGGGGGTTACTTTGTGTTCCATATGTGATAAATGAGCATAAAAACATACTGTACATCCAGAGCTACCCTCGAGATAAAAAATGCAACGATGCAGCATGGGTGATTGTGACTGGTACATTAGATCATTGATTCATGCTCAGCTTGAGGAATGGTTGCAAGTCAATTGCATTATCTCACTGATATGTTACCAGCCCTGTATTTTCAATAATAAAAAGCCTAAAGCAGTTAGAACAATGTTAATCAGATAGAAGCTTAAAGGATCATGGCACTACTGTGATTTGCTATTGTGGAACATTTGTTAGTATGTCGACAGAACTCTTGCTAAAATAGTTTTTTATTATATTTTCACCAGGCACAATAATGGGAGACACTAAATTTTACACAAATGTAACCTGTGGTTACATTTGTTTCATATAAACGCTCCACTATCAGGCTTTAGGCTGCATTCACACCAAAGCATTACAATTGTGTTACAATTTGGAAATGAATATAATTGCAATAATTTTGACTTATATTGGAATTGCAATATGATTCACAATATTTGAGGGAATGATCATTTTTGCTTAGATTTACCTTAAGTCTGTAGAATATGATTTGTAGGCAGGGACATCTCTGCATATATTTAAATTCATATTGCGCCTCCTGCAATGAATATTGCACTAGTCCATATTGTGATTTCGATAGAATTCCAGTTAATTGTTCAGCCCTATTTGCTATTCTCAGATTATAGCATTCATCTGCAAGAAATGGAGCTGGACGAAACACATGGCATGAAAGTGGATGATCTTGTTAGACTAAAGGTCAGGTGGTCACCAAGATAATCAGAAGCCATCCTGTTGGAACCATTACTTTCAATACCCAAAGTTAATCGTAGCCTGGCCACTATCTGTTGAAATTGTTTTACATAGAAGGACAGATCGTGGCCATTCTAAGGCCCTGCCACAAAAAGTCTTTTGAGAATCTTGGCCACAAAAAGTTGGCAGACTCCTCATCTCTAACTTTTCAAAGTTCTCTGCTGTACTGCGGGTGAGCCCTCTCGTCTGAGAGCGACTGAATTGAAATCCTTTCGACTGGCCAAATATTGTATGACAGACTTAGATTGGCTATGAGTCAGCGAGCTGTCTTTCTTCCTGAGACGTTTTATTGTGGTCGCTTAATGAAAGCTTCTCCAGAACCCCAGTGGTTTGAGCGCCGGCGTGACTTTGAGTCATGGGTGTGTGACACAGCAGGGAGACGAATAACTTCGGCCTTTAAATGGAAATAATTCAGCCTCATTGTCTTAAAGCAAACAGGGAGAAGAATAGAGAGGAAAGCATTGGAAATGTTATGTCTGATTTGATTGATGAGGAGAAGGACGAAGGACAGACAATATGTATTTTACCTCCTCCTGCTAAACGCCAGCAGCTTGCAGAAGTGAAGCAGAGCAGCAGGGTTAAAGAGGTGAGAAGTCTCCCATCGTGACAGGAGTGCGGCCATTATCACGCAACAGCCATGGGTATTAAATTGAGTTATTTCTGCCACGTCCAGCTGCCAGCTGGAGATAAGCGCTGTTTGGCTGAACCTGCGAACTTACCAGCATCTCTTGGAACCTGTCCTCGCCACGTTAATTGATGTATGCGCCTTCAGCACTGTTGCCTCATACTAACGCAACAAAAATACTGTAGCTGGGATAAGTGGATTGGCAGAATTTGATTTCACGTCAAACTGAATTCATTGTACTGTCAGGACAAGGCATATGATGAGGCATTGAGCACTCTCCTAAAGAATACTGATACAGGAAAAGCATTGCTCATGAATTAGAAGAGATAATTGTTTTTGTAAGAAAATGCTTTACATATATATAGACAGGTCCCAGGTGGGAGGGCTGTGTACAGCGTATGCTCCCGCAGAAGTAGGATATACTAAAGAAGATGAAAAGGGAATCTGTGTTTTAGATGTAATGTATCTGTTTGGGGATTTTCCATCCTCCCAAGCAGATGGAATATACTCTTTTTAATGTGAATAATTTACGATACAATTACGCTCACATCACATTCACTTTTCTGCTAATACATGCCAATACAAAAGGAGTGCTCACCATATAAAAACTTTGAAACTGCAACATCAATGCATTGTAACATTGTCAGATTGAACGAGACCAGAAGTCAGATGTTGGATGGCAGATAAATTGGATTTTCAAATGATTTGCATTTAACAGAGAAAGGGAAGGTATTATTTTGTCGAGCAAGCATTTTCTAACACACAAAAGAGTTTAATATTGTGTTGTACCCATGGTGGTGTCGAAGGTATCACGGTGTCAAAGTCCTGCCCAACCAATCAGCAGTCAGCTGTCAATCATGATGTCTCACCCCGTTTTTATTGCATCAAATAATTTAAATTAAATCTGAAAAATTAAGACTTGAACAAACATCAGCATGATAAAAACGACCTAAAATGACAAAAAACATATTTGGGAAAAATGTATTTGACGTGTACTTTGAGATTTTAGTTTGGCTCATCCACTGAAATGGAAGAGGCGGGACTTATGACCTATACTGCAGCCAGCCACCAGGGGGCGATCAAAATGTTTTGGCTTCACTTTTGTGGAGCTGTCAAACCGTCCATGTTTATATACAGTCTATGCCTCAGACCAGTGGTTCCCAAACTTTTTCCTGTCATCTCTCTCTCTGGAAAAAAAATCACCCTCCTCCCTCATTCATTTCCATTTTAACAGCCAGGGGATTAATAAAACAATGAAAAAAAAAACAATCTAGTAACAAAAGTCTGTCAATCGACAAATCTTGCCAACCTCAATCTTGCATCAGAGCACTCGTTTCTTTATCGATCCCAAGTCCCACATATTTTTCACAGCAGACATTTTGACTTGCCATAGCAGAAAAGCAAAGTGGAACTAATAACATTAACAATGGCTCCGTCTCAGCAACTATTCCAATTATAATGCTATTAGTTACACCTGTGTTTAACGAGTATAAATATCTGCTGTGAAAATGGTCTATGCACTTCACACTTGGCCCCCTGCAGTGCGCCACACGGGGCCCCCCCCCCCCCCCCCCGTTTAGCCATTCTGACAACATCAACACAAGGTGAGTCTAACAAGCTAAAAGCCTAAATAGTGTACAAAATTGACCACTTTAGACAGGAGAAATCTGTTTGGTTTCAGTAACAACATTTTCTCTGACACCACTCCCAAGCATAACATTACAATTGTGCCCCCCTATTGATAAAGACATAACAGTGCATTTTATATCCATCCAACAATCTTTGTCTCCCGGTGTGTAACGAGCCGTACAGTCCCACAGGCTTCACCCTTCACCTGGATCTACTAAATACAGTACATGTTGTTGTTTTTCAGTGTTGTCTCCCTTTAATTTCTGTCATCGTGTCTTGTAACTGTCATTCATGCCCCCAATTCCCAGGTCCAATGACCCATAGCAAGCAATTTGGACTGACTCAGCCCTGACACTTTACAGACATGGATCCTCTGCAGACTCACCACACTGCGGTCATGTCAGTACTGCGTGATGCTGCTGATGCAGATGACAGGCCACTAATGGGAAGAGAGGGAAATAAAGTAGAATCCTTAATTAATATTTAAGCATGTAACAATGACAATATTAATTGCAATGACGACAGCCGTGATGATGATAATGATGATAACATTTTATTGATGCCTGTGACATCAATTATCTCATGGTAACACAGCATTTTTTAAATCAATCACCCCAGCCTCAGACTCTGACCTCCAGCTGATCAAATACCCCGGAGCTTCTATTTCTTCAGAGGATGTGCTGCTTTTTTTAAAATGTAATGCTGTATTTATCTGTCCTGATTGGTGTTATTTTGATTTTTAAAGAGCCTCTTGTTTAAAGACTATGCTCATTGGGTTTTAACCTTCACTCCCTGTTGTCAGGCTTAGAAGACAGACATCAAAGAAACAGTTTTGTTTTTAATTTCCATTACATTAACCGCCCTCATGATTGGCTCTATAAAACCAGCGATTACAGCCATGCCTTTAAATACCATTAACTGCTTCGTGCTCAGCCCAAACTAATGGACTGGAAAGTAGTAAATACTTTGCAAAATGATTTTAGTCTCACACATTGTGTGCTTGTTTGCAGTTGAACGGACTTCCCACTTCAACATGGAGTGAGGAAGAAGGATGCTTTTGATGTTTTAAGTCCAGGACGAGGCTAAGCCCTGGGGTAGGCTCTTGTAAAAACATACGAAGCCAAGTCAAGGATGAGGATTTGCTCTGGAGCGGGCATAGCTACAAGGTCATCTAGTGAGGCTAGTCCACTCTAGAACAGGGGGATTAGGAGCTAAAGATTAGACCCTAATGATCATCAGGTCTGTGTGGTAAGAGCTGCAGCACAAGGACCATTAAACCTACTCATGGCCTGTCGTCAAAAACAGTACATGGCTTAATAAGCTTCTCGATTGAATTCTAGCCCACAGGCCTGTTTCCTCGTCTTCCTCTGCATTCAGATAATATGCTGATAAAACGCTGTAAGTGTTGTGAAGCACTCTCTTGACCTTGATAAGGCAGCCAGCCATGATGAGGGGCTAGGGGGAATTTATACATCAGCTTATCTAAACAGCTGACTGCTGACAGTTGACACACAGAGAAAGAAGGAAGCAAAGAGAGACAAAGAAAAAGAGACGGAGAAAGAAAAAGGGGAAAGAAAGAAAGAGAGACAGAAAATAAGGAGGAACAAAAGCAAGAAAGCGTGTGTGTTGGAAGAGATGCTCGGTAACTAAACCTGTATCTTTGAGAGAGGCTCTCTGCCCCTCAGAAAATACTGCATTCCTGTACGCTGGATGATTGTACATAACAAATAACTGCCTCTGAGGAACAACACATTTTAATTTGCCCAAGTGGAACATATTTAGAGGGCAGTATCAGTCTTGTGAAAACAATCACAGCACAGACATTGATCATTACAAGAATAAACAGGGTGTGTAACTGACCTTTCCCTGCAAGAACAATACCACAGAAGCAACAGAGACGCCGACACTGGAACATCTATTCTCTCCTTGCACGATACTTTATGGAAGCTGTTGTTCAAATTGTGGATATCTCCTGCTTACCTTGAATAGGTTTTACCACTACAGGTGATAATCTAAAAACAAAAACCTGGGGCCGGATTCACAAAACCTTCTTAAGGAAAAAAAAATTTCTTAAGTGCTGCTTTCTTCTTAACTTAAGTCTTAAGACAAATGTTAAGAAGATTTGATATTCATGAATAAAGTTGTTTTTTCTTTTGTTTTTTTTAAACTTTCTTCTTATGTGTCTTCCGAAGTAAAAAAGAGATTTCCAATTTTCTTGGTAACTAAAATTGTTAAATTGAAAAGGTAAGCCTCTAAATTAATTTAAACACATATTAGACAATTAATTTGGATTTACATTCTTACTAGGTTCATCTAACACTTAGTTTAACATTTATTGTTAATTTTAGCTTGTCACTATTGTTTTTGGTGTACGTTTCATGTCTCCTGAAAATAAGCTGCAAATTTGACAGTTAGGCTAACATTTAATAGACCTTTACCCAAAGACAATAACTATGTTTAATTATTTTCCTATACTTGATGTTAGTTATTTAAGTCAATCATAGATATAGCTGTCACTAAAAAAACAGTTTTCTACATACACTATACATGCCATGGGCCCGATCTCATCTGAGAAGTTAAGAAAATAAAGAAGTTCTTAAGAAATTGGCTAGATCGTAAAAAAAAAAAAAAATCAAGAATTGCACTTGAGAAACATCTTCAATTTCAATTTCAAGTTATTTATTTAAAAAGGGACAGGGCATATTAATAAACATGTACATGTAAATATGCAAGATTTTAGCCGTAGGCTAATTTCCATCTTTATTCCCTTGGCAAGTAAGAACCTCTTTTCTTACAAACCTTCTTAAGTTTTATCTTAAGAAAATGTTTTGAATCCGGCCCCTGTCCTTGTCATGATCCAAGACTTGAAAGATGGCCCCAGAATGGGTAATGTGCCATTGCTCTGGGACAACACTCTCTAGTATTGGGGGATAGATCAGGATGACCAGTAGCAGCTGAATCTTTCGCCATGTGATCAGAGATTATGGCTCTTTTGAATACTGATCTGCCTTTTGATATGGGCAACAATGATGCACCTCCATCAGGGAGGTGTGAATGAATTTGCTCCCACCTGGACGGATGACTCCAATAGCCAATGGGTTCTGCCAAAATACCCAGTGCCACAGGAGGAGCTGCCAACATCAGATCGGGGAGGTGCATGACAATCAGAGAAGTTAATTAGTCAAATCCTCAGTCCGTAGATCTACAGAACTTTATCTTATTCTTTGAACCTGGCCACGATAAAGAGGCCATCCAGGTGGAAGTAGATGGGCATTACCTCACCGATGTTACAGTGTCTTGAGCACTGTGTTCATACACTTTGAGTGTAAGGCACTAGGGAGCAGCCAAACAGTAAATTGCTTTACTCCAGGAAACATAAAGAGGAGGAAACTTGCTGTGCCTGGGAACCACTGACGTGTTTACAAGTGTGTCTTTGTAAACCAGTCAACCAGCGGTGGGATCTTTGTGAAAGGCAAGCATTCTGTGGGTCAAATCCAAGTATGTTTCCTGTCTCCTATTTCTGTGTGCCAGAATAGTGACTGTTGTCCCTGTCAGCAACTTGTCTTCCAGAGAAACCAACTTTCTCTTGAAAGGACACAAGGCACTCCAGAAAGCTTACTTTGGGAATCCCTGAAAACAAAGTAAGGAATCTATGAGGCTAAGGCTAGAAAGCCCTCATGTTTCCTCCTTCATCATCAGTCCCAGTGGCTTAGATAAACACAAGGCGGGCTGGAATTAAATGAAGAGCTCCTGTACGGGTGACCAATGACCCTCTCAGGCTAGAGTGGCCAAGGGAAGGGAGGGCTTGCAAGGATGAAGGATTACTTTCTATGATGCTGCCCATGAAGGCATGAACGAAAAGCCATCGACAGAGGAACTGAGCCCTTTGGGGGAGAGAGGAAGCCCCTATGGCTTTTGTTTTTCAACCCACAACATGCACTGTTTGGGATCTGGTGGTTTATCTGCGCTAGAGATGGGACAATAATAATAATCGGGATAATCGTGAATATTCTCACAAATTGACTGCAGTTTACTACAGTGTCCTATCTGTGATGCAATGCAAATATTAGTTCCTAATAAGTCATAATGTTTCAAGAAAAAGTTGTAATGTTTCGAGAAAAAAGTTGTCATGTTTCAAGAAAAAGTTGTCATGTTTCAAGAAAAAGTGGTAATGTTTTCGAGAAAAAAACACAATTATATGAGATAAAGGTTGTGATGTTAACAGAAAAAAAGTCGGAATGTTTTGAGAAAAGGTCACAACAAAGCAAAATGTAAAGTAAAGTGATTCCAGTGTGTTTTAGTGCAGTTTTAAGAGTTTTAAGCATATTTCGTTGATTATCGGGATAATATTGTGAATCGCAATTATTTTGGCCAGGATAATCATGGCGTGACATTTTCATGTCGTCCCATGCCTCATCTAATCTGCACTGAACTATCTTCAAAAAGTGCTTTCACTGAAAACTCACTGCATGTGACTTGCACTCACTGGTGATTGACACAATCAATCTAGAAGTACCTAGACAGCAATAAATAGTTACATGATTCCCATTAAGGAATTCATAATCTGGCTAAGTATCAGCCTCATTACTCTCTGTTAACGAACAAATGATTTAGAGAGCCATGCATATTTCATAGGGTGGGAATCTTAAGCCAGGAGAGCTGCAAAGCAGGATCCAATACACTGTTTACCCAAAAAAACCCACCAAAGAACCTCTCCACCTCTGCTGAGACCACAACCTACATGAAGACTATAAGCCCTTGTAGGAAAACATTTGAAACAGCGAGACACTACCTCATAACAATACATTTGTAAATGAGTCTCCAATACTGTACATTACCGTAATTTGCCTACCACCCTGACGTTTAACACCCCACTAGGCATATTAATTCGAAAAAAAATTGCTTCAGGGCTTTCGGGGGGGATATTGTAATCAAACTGATATTACTCACAATGAATTTGTCACTTCTGAAGATGAACAAGGGAGAGAGTGCGCTGTATACGACTTACATTAATATGGAAAATATTTGACATTCTTGCAGCAAAGCAAGAAACAAAACTCTGAGGCATTTTGAAGTTAAAAAAAAAAAAAGTTAGTGGAGGACAAATACTTCTTTCCCTGTTTTTTTTATCAATCATGCCCAAATTACGAGTAAACTTTCATCCATCACTTTAAAGGGTGGCTGCATAACAACAAATACTTCGTGGTAGAGGAATGAAAGAAACACATAAAAGAATGTGCTTGCAGAGAGGCAATAGCACAATAATCCATAACATCTGCTCTTACAAAGCCACTATAATAACACCTCCAGACTATTATCATGGAACACACAACGAGGCAAACGGTTTTATTGCAGCAGTAGTGTTATTTTGCAGCTTCAAGTTATAACCAGTGAGAGATTCCTAGATACATACACGGCTGCAAGCCTGGTGTTGTGCTGTGTACAAGCAGCTGAATAAAGAAGTCATCTTTTCATCATCCAACGCTATTTTGCCTCAAGATTGTGTGTGTTCATATCACACACACACATGAAGTATGTTTGTGCACGTGCTTGCAAATGCATATTCATTCTTTTTCTATTTTCTATTGTCTCATGTGACAAGGAATAATGCATTCAATATTTCCATGAAATGCGATGTCTTTATCCCGCTCTCTGCGCTCGTATCTTCTTCATGCTTGTCCTCTGAGGCCCAGTGAGCTTATCCCTCTGCAGAGTGTTCATCCAAACCATACATGCATAGCAGTGGCACCAACCCCCAAGAGAAAAGGTGATGTAACATCCCCCCTCAGCAGCTCAAAAGAGAACTGCAGTTTCCATAGGAACAGATCTAAAAGCAATTAGATATGACGCGCAGAATGAAGCTTGATGAGCCATCATTCAGGAATGGCCCTCGAAATTCCATCTGAGATGCGCCGAATCCTCTCCACGACTCCCTCTCTCTCTCTCTCATTTCCTTCTCTTCATTGCTTGTGCTTCCTCCGTCTCTTCTTTGCTCCTCTTCACAAGACTCTAGTTTAAAGCAGGCATTCTGCAATGAATCTCATCTTTACATCACGAGGGCCCTATTCATCTTCCGATCAGCCAGCACGTCTGAAGTGGAGATCGATGACACAGTCTCGCTTTGTGAAAAGGAGAATGGGATGATGAGGATGGGCCGAAGAAGCAAACACAAGGATGAGTTTCAGGGAGATTAGGAAGTAAGGGAAGGCAGAAGGGGGGGGGGGGGGGAAGAGGGGTGGGGGGGGGCGGGGGGGGGGGGGGGGGGGGGGTAAGGACACGGACAAAGGAGGAGGATGGAGAAAGAGGGTGGGCAGACCGAAAGAAGGGAGATGTAGTGATCGGTGACCCTGCCTTGGGGCTGTAGTCCACGGTCCATTAATGCTCATTTGCATAATGTTCCTCCTGGCCTCATTAAAGATGAGCAGAGGTGCTAGCAACATTCTGCCAGGTAATACATGTGATAGCATCTCCTCCTCCTTTCCCTCCCCCCCCCCCCCCCTTTATTCCATCGCCGCCCTCCATCTTCACTCCTCAGCCCTCCCAACCCTCCTCCTGTCCGACCTTCCCTCACTCTGCGTATCAAAAACGCATAAGAGAGATAAAGGGAACATCTGACAGTCTGCAACCCACTCCACCTCTCATCCATCACACATAAATGCTTCCCTCCCCTCCCCTCTATCGCTGAGCTGCTGCCACCCCCCCACTCATTTGTTGGTATATGTTCCACCTCCCTTCCTTTCCCCTCCGGCGTATCTCTGCTTGCTCTGGGCTAAAGCATGACTGCACGTCAGCTGCAGTTTAGCAAAGTACACATCTTTCAAGGAAGGAATGGATGGATTTGATCTCTATTTTTGCCTTGCTTTCCTCCTGCTTCCTATTAGAATTTACAGAGATCGATGTGGAAAAATGTGTCTTTTTTAGCCACCGGATGTGAGCATCAACCGATACAAGTCAATGGTCTCCAGGTGGAGAAATTCCAAATCACATCAAATGCCATCCGTCACCATGACACCCCCTCCTTTATTTGCCTTATAGTCTCTTGATTTAGAGAATAATGCCCGCTGTGGCAATCAATAGATTTCCTCACAACTAATGTCACTCCCTGTTCAGCTCTCTCCCACACACCTCCTCACTTGTTGAGAGGCTAGATAGCACAGCACAGATTTTTTCTCATTTTCCGCTCACACACTCCATTTGTTTTTACATCTTTGTACTTCTCTCCAGCTCTGGTCCCTTTTCGCTCTCCGCTCTTCTGTCGCTCTCTCTCTCTCTCTCTCTCTCTCTCTCTCCCTCTCTTTCTGCCTCCCTCTCTGTCTCTGACAGCTGTTGTTGCTTTGCTGTGTTTGCAGCCTACGCCTTATCTGGGCATGAATTCATTTAGCTGCCATTAGATGCCTCTCCACAGACCCTGAGCAGAGCTCGTCTAAAGGAGGGAACCCATTTAAACAGCATAATTCATAACACAGAGAGCAGCGGTACATATGGAGGAGTAATGTGCTTTAATGCTGTCAACTGTGAGGAGACAAATAGCCGGTCATTAACATCCATATCAATGCAGGGGGAAAAAAAGTAGATGCTCCAGTGTTATCATTTACATATGATATGTTACAGTAAGCGCTGCGTTTTTGACATCAAAGTATTCCCCCAGCAAAATGACACATTCCGTGGGATTTATGCTGAAATGTAGGGTCTTATTTTGCTCCCACTGCCTACGTATGCAAATTCTGCTCAACTTTTAAACCTTTTATCTAACTTCTCTGGATTCTCTGGCTCTCATGCTTGCCATCAGCATATTTCAGCAGTCACCTATCCAGCTTTGTGTACCATATGTCCTGGAATCTGCCTGTTTTAGACTCAACCCCTCCTTCTCTTCTATCCGTTCTTTCCTTTCTCCTCCTTTTCTTCCTTCGTAACAACATATTACTGGACAGACTGTAAAACTGGGTGGCCACTTTCTGGCACAGTGCTGAACTGGTTTGAATCCTATTTGACGGACAGAGACTACTGATCGGTAGTTATACATCTGAGCGTACAAATATGGGTGGTGTTCCCCAAGGCTCCATTCTCGGGCCTATTCTGTTTAACATCCACATAC
This sequence comes from Heterobranchus longifilis, assembly GCA_028570985.1. Classification (NCBI taxonomy): domain Eukaryota; kingdom Metazoa; phylum Chordata; class Actinopteri; order Siluriformes; family Clariidae; genus Heterobranchus; species Heterobranchus longifilis. Next base: position 5,477 of record JAOVVB010011937.1, on the reverse strand, counting down.
CCCCATCAGCTCAGATGATAGAAAACAACAACATCTCTCAGTATACTTATGCAGATGACACACAGAATTACATACACATCACCAAGTGACAGCGGTACTGTGCGAGCACTGCGTATGTTGTGCACTGAACAAAGCAATGACTGCATGTCACAAGTGTTTCTCCAAAGAAGCCAAACAATGATTAAAATTCAGTGCCCTGCTTCAGCTGCTGACGTTGAAGACCAGACATCTTAGTGTAGTCAAAGACAATTACAAGATCCTGCCACCTTTAGAATATGTCAACAATTAAAGGACTTATGTCTCAGCAGGATTTAGAAAAACGTGTCCATGTGTTTATCTTCAGTAGGCTCGACTACTGTAACGCTGTCTTTACAGGTCTCTAAACATGTCGATCAGAAAGCTGCAGCTGAACGGGAACATTGCTGCATAGAGTCCTCACTAAGACCAGGAGAGTGGATCACATCACTCCAGTTCTCAGATCGGTACACTGACTCCCTATTTGTCAAATAATTTACTTTAAAATACTACTAATGGTTTATAAAGCACGGAATATTAAACTAAACAGAGAAGCATTCAGTTTTCATGCACCACATAAGGTAAATGGTAAATTAACTGTACTTATATAGCGCTTTTCTAGTCTTAGCGACCACTCACACTACTAGTCAGCATTCACCCATTCACACCACACTCATACACTGGTGACAGAGGTTACCATGAGGCCACCTGCTCATCAGGAGCAATACACATTCACATGCGCTCACACGCCATTGGCTACGCCATCAGGAGCAACTTGGGGTTCAGTATCTTGACCAAGGACACTTCGACATGTAGACTGCAGGGACCGGGGATCGAACCACTTACCTTCCAGTTAGTGGACGACTGCTCCGAACCACATATATCATATCTGGAACAAACTTGAGGTCTGTTCCAACACTTTTAAATCAAGACTTAAAGACATATGTGTGTATAGATGTTGTGGAAAACAAGATTCAAATAGAAACACGTTTAACACAATTTAAAACCCAGGGAATACAATAAAACAGAAAAGCAGGTTAAACACAATAAAAGTCATGCAGATAATAGAAGTGGGTCTTAAGGTCCATATTAAAAGCATCAACAGCTGCACTTATACGTTGCTTAGCTTCCATGTCAGGACTCCTGTCTGATTCTCCAAACTGCGGGCGTGCAGACCGCCATCTACTGCAGGTAATACACAGACTATGTACCTCATACAACCCCACTTCAAAAGTATCCCTTTAAGACTCTTCTGTTTGCCACTACATATTATTAAATTAAAACTGGGACTATTTATTCGTGTCTCACACTGCACTCATATCTTGTCTTAATGCCTTTCATGCGTTCTGTAAGGCACTTTGAATAGCCTTGCTGCTGAAAGGTGCTATACAAATAAACTTGCCTCGCCTCGCCTTTGTCCTTGCTCTGCTGCATCAGTGGTGCTACCATTAATAGTACGGTCACTTCCTCTTTAAGCCAAGTCTTCAGATAGCTTTGTCCCCTCCGCTCAGCTCTGATAATGTGTCTTCATATCATCTCTCTCATACAGGTCCACTCATACATATTAATTGGAAATCAAATTGAAGAAGCTCCTCCATCCCCCCCCCGTCACTTTTGCAGAGGTATTAATGGAAAGCCATTAACCTGGTAACTACCGGCATACTGTAATGTTCAATTAACTGACATTATACATGCATTTATTCAATTTGAGTTGCACAGTTCAAACATCACAGCAAAGCACAAAACGAGAGGCCTCAAACGTGCAAGAAATGCAGATAATTCTAATGGTACATATATTTAATTTTGTATCTGAGGGTCTCTACGCACAAGTATATGATGTATTTGTCTAGTACATCCCCAAGCCAAACACTGCACTTTAACTTCCTGCAGGGTGGAAGAAAATGAAGCTGTTCTCCACTGAGATTTGTCCCTAGTTGCTGTTGTCATCGCTTCAAACTGCTCGGTCATTACTGCACCACAAGCAGCTTGGCTTAATGTCTTTTGACTTAACACTAATGACTGACTCTGCGTCTGTCCCTGCGGGGACGAGAGCGGACGGGAGCGCTATGAAAAGTCATTCTAACTCTTATTTGCAACAGTTAAGGAGCCCATTCTCATTTCATCAGTTTTGTTAAAGTATTTCCACGAGCATGTTTTGGGCTTTCATATGGCCGTTAACAAAGGAATTATGTCCTAACAGAGGAGAGGAGAGGAGATAGGACCCCACCCCCACCCCTCCCATCCTTATCTTTCCTCTCCCTTCCTCTTTCACCCTTTTTTTCCCACTCTATGCACTGTGTTGGATAACCCATGCATATTTAACATAGCTGCATCTTCAAAGCTATGAACTTATTCATTAGCATTTAGAGTGCTAATGAAAGCACGCAGAGTGCTAGCACCCTCGCTGTTTTCCTACACCCATCGCCACGCCACCCGCTGCACATTGCACTATCTACAGCACCTCTACCCCCAACCTGTCTGAGCCCCCTCTGGCTTCCTATCTCTTTCCCTTTTCGTGTATTGAGCACAGAATTTAATTACAGAAGGACAAACTTAAAACTTAAAACGGAGAAATGTGTGAGAGAGGTAGCAGAACCCCACAGGGTTTTCTTTCTCTGTATCCGCCACCACTTCCACCCAAGGTTGCTCTATTCGTGTTCCACCCTTCTCTTCCGTTCTTTATTCAGCTGTTCCTTTTTTTTTTTTCTCCCTCCCTCCTTGTTCTAGCCAGACGAGGAGCAGAGGAGGAGGTGCACAGAGTTCCCAGGGGTCATGAAGGTGTGTTGTTCATTCCTTCACATGCCCTCATTCTCTCTCCGTCTCTTTCTCGCTGCAATCACTCTCTCTTAGCCTCTCGCTACACACTCGCAGAATAGACAGGAAGCAGCTGGATGCTCGGCTAATTGGACAGGAAACAATGTCCTCCTCTACCATTCAGTTCCACTCAGTGAATAAAGTGAAAAGTGGGCTCCTTTTCTCGCAGCGGCCCTTTCCCAGCCTGTGGCCTCGGTTTCGGTCGGTCCCCTCGCAGTCGCTCCCTCTTCTGAATAGAGAAGCTTTTGATGCCGAGGCTATACGCACTCAAACGTGGGTGGATCTCTACACCGCCTCCACAGCTACAGATTCATCGCTCTCCCACACAAATACACAGGAGCCCTCGCAGGTAGCCTGATTGACAGACAGCAAGAGAGACAGACTGAGAGAGGCAATAAGGGAGAAACTGGAGGGAGTGATGAGAGAGGAGGAGGGAGAAAGACAGACGCTGGAGATAGTGGGTGTTTTGGTGAAAAGAGGGGTCTGGAATGAGAGAGTTAATCTGCAGAGGAACAGATTGGCTTCCCATCCCTCCTTTCCTGTCCTTCAAAGCAAAGCACGAATTCAGCACTCTGAGACACACATGCTCTCTCTCTCTCTCTCTCTCTCTCTCTCTCTCTCGCTCTCTCTCTCACTCACTCTCTCTCACTCTCTCTCACACACACACACACTCTCATGGGCATCCATGCACAAAAGAAAAAAGAAAAAAAAAATCCACATTGTGAACACTCAAGCATGCAGCTCACACTGTGAATGTGCACATGCAAAATGTACACAGACACTAATAGCAGAAGAAGGTAATCCAATTCCATCACTCACACACATGAACAGGTGTGGATGTATAGGCTACACGCTGCTCTGCCTCATTCAATGGCTCGTCGCTGCTCTCCTTTTTTGGCACTACTGTGTGAGACACTTGGGGTGACCAGAGAATGGGGTTGGTGACTTGAAAGATATGGGTCAATAAAACACGAGGGAGATTTTAACTCAATAGGAAATTGATTTCTCGGCAGCCCGAATGTGCTGTGACCTTCACAAACCTTCGCAGACCCTTTTCTCGTGACTTTATGAGGAATCAGCTACATGTTGTCCCTTGTTTGTTCCAAACAAATCCCACTGCCTCCGCCACGGCCCCTTCAGCATTTCGCAGTACATAAATCAATATTCTGGACTCATCACCACATGGAAGAGCTCAATTGTTTTCAATGTAGTTAAGCATGGGAATCTGTAGGAATTTATTATTTATGTTTTCCCATTTCCAATTTCCCAAGTAATACATTACAAAGAAATACATCAGTAAGGGCCTGTGTCCATATTGTTTTTCTAAGCGGCAGCTCTTTTTTCAATGGATCCCAATGTGGCTGCATGTGGCCGCCTAGAGAAAAAGCGATGGACCCAGCGTCTTTTTTCAGAGCACTCTCAGAAATCTCTGAACTTTTCAGAAAGCCTCAGTGTTCCTTTTCAGGAAACTATCACAACAAAGAGAAAAAAAGCCCATTTGTGGTATCAGATCGGCCAGACATGCACTGCTGCTGGTGAGTGTTGTGCTTTCATCACTGTGCACATTGCTTGTTTTAAGCTGTGCAATCAACCCTCTGTTTAGGTAGCATTAAGCTAGCCACCTAGCTAACATTAATGTCGTTGTCATAGAAACAAAACCTACATGCAGCCAACACTTTTTTGATGAGACACTGGGATGAAGCACTTCCCTGCCAGCGCTTTTCTGCCAGAAAAAAAAAAAAAAAAAAAAAAGAAGCTATATGGACACAGGCCCTAAATCTGTGATTATGCATTTAAAGATTCTTAACACTTTAGTGTTCTGTTTTAAAGGAATAGATCCCTATTTTGATAGTATTTATGGCTGGCATTTTTCTTCAGCAACTGCTATCTAATGTATTTACATTCAATAATGATCTCATATAGCTGTTTTCATTGTTAGTGGCGGAGTCCGCCATTCCTGCACTAGATTCAAATTGCCTTTGCACGCACAATGGATTCTCATATATGCAAGTGAACATTTCCTGCTGTTGCTTCACCTGAAGGGTATGGTCATACATGCGTGAAATTAACATTGGAGATTATCCGCCTCCCATTCACTTCCATTCTATGCGAGCAAAGGGGCGAATAAAACATTTGCTTCCGGTGGAAAAGCAAATTTGCATGGAGTTCAATTTGACCAGCAAAGGTGCAGCCTCAACCAATAGCAAAGCAGTGTGTGTGTGGTGTGCGGGGTAGTAGTAGTAGGTGTAGTTCTCTGTGTGAGCCAAGATGGAGGAGATGTTGATGTGTCTAACCAGCCGGTATTGTCTAGGCAGGCGATGGTTACTCTCCTGCATTTCGAGCATGCAGTGTTCAACTGGTGAAACACTGGCTGGATTTATTGTGATGCATTTGCAGGATGCGATGTATTTGTTACTGAGGTTTATCAAACCGACATGAGTTTACTCAGGCTGCACTGTAAACAGACTCAACAATTGCTCCTCTGTTGCGTTTCTGATGAAGTCATTGCTCAAGGAGTGTTTTCTGTAGTATTATTCTGTGTTATTATAGTATATTATTATATAGTATATATTGGAGAGTTGCATATTTAGAATGAGTGCTCATAATAATAATAATAATAATAATAATAATAATAATAATAATAATAA
>JAOVVB010011851.1:0-16693 GCA_028570985.1 Heterobranchus longifilis | reverse complement strand
TGCAATATAAAGTCCTGCACCTCTGTGGAAACAGCACAATCATAGTGAGAAGTAGGGAGAACTCAAAAATGTCTTTTGTGCCGTACAACACAGTTATGTCATGAATCATAAAATAAGAAAAAACACAAGTTGAATTTCTCTGATAATTTATTTTACAAAAATTTGAATAACATTGAATATATATATATATATATATACAACATGCCCACAAGTGTTATCAATATTGGAAAAAAATGGGGGCTCCACATGCTATACTGTACATATGAAACTATTTACATTTTTACAACCTTTCTGTGTAAACAGCTGCACTTCAGTCAAAGTTTCACAGAATTTTTGTCATGTGACTGTTGGTCTCAGCTGAGTCATTTGTGGCTTCACAGCTGCGCTGACGAGCGCAGAATTGTATGTTTTTTACAGGATCTGGTTACTGCCGACGTTTTTTTTTTTGGCTAATGATGTTCATTTAAATGATGATATAGTGATGAAATATCACTATATTAAGCTTAGATTTCTTCAGAAATCTGCTGATAATTTCTGTTTTTACAGTTTCTGGCTGTGATACATGGTTAAATGTCTTTAAACCCGCCAGCGGGTTGTTGGGTTCAGAGGGTGAACCCACGTTTCTGTCTCTCTATCTTGAGTAATAACTAATTTTCTGTTCTACAGAAAAATGTGAAGGAGGTGATGGACTCAAATGGAGTTCGTATATTGGTGGATCTGCTCACCATGGCTCATCTGCATACCAACAGAGCTACTGTGCCCCTACAGGTAAAAAACATTACCTTAGCTTTTGAGTTATATTTTCTGAATATAATGTCTCTCTACACATGACACTAGATGTTGCAGTTCTCTATGAGCCATAGATGACATTTAATTCAACGTTGACCCACATGTGAAAATCTGAATTAATCTGTCTGGAGTATCAAACAGAGGGTCTTCTTTATTTCCACAGAGCAACGTGCTGGAGGCTTCACCAGACATGAAGAGGGAAAGTGAGAAAGAGTGGTACTTTGGTAACGCAGACAAGGAAAGAAGAGGACCTTTCAGTTTTGAGGAGGTACGGGATCTTATTAAAATGTCAAGGATTATACCAAGATAATACCAAGAAAAACTTGAAAATGTAATAAAATAATGTAACATATTGCTGATAAATCTAATGAAATCTTGTTTGTGCAGGTACTTTTGAATTTTACTTGCCTCAAACTGATTTCTTATTTTTATCATGTCTATATAATATCTGTATAATGGAGTAAAAGTCAGTTAATGTACTTTGATGTTTTGATCTAGAGAGAAATCATTGCATTCTCCCAGTAATTGCAATATTACAGTGTCATTTCTGTTGGTCTCTTGCAGTTGCTGCAGTTTTTTTATCTTTTGCAGCAGCCACCCCAACTTATCTTTGTATTATGTTTGAACTTGTCCTCGTCCAGATGCAGGAGTTTTGGAGCACAGGCGTCCTGACAGCGAAGACTCGCTGCTGGGCTCAGGGGATGGATGGCTGGCGCCCCCTGCAGGCCATCCCTCAGCTGAAATGGTGTCTCCTGGCCACCGGACAGGCAGTGATGAACGAGTCCGACCTGGCGACGCTGATCCTCAACATGCTCATCACCATGTGCTCCTACTACCCCAGCAGGTGGGTGGAGCAGAACATCCCTCTGTGGTTGTATGGCCACAGTATGTGTGATGATTTCTGGTTGAAACATTAAACCATTTGGTCATGACAATAACATACCTGTCTATTTACTTTTTTACTCAGGGACCAAGATAATGCCATTATCCGTCCTTTACCTAAAATCAAGAGGATGATCAGTGACAGTGCTTGCCTCCCTCACATTGTCCAGGTATCTGCACAATCTGAATCAGTGGTGTAATATCCACTTTTGTGAATTGCTGAATTAAATAAAATGACATGTTGATGGACTGATTGTTTTTCTTTCCAGCTGCTGTTGACCTTTGACCCCATCCTGGTGGAAAAGGTAGCCAACGTACTGTACCTGGTGATGCAGGACAACCCGAATCTGCAACGCCTCTATTTAACTGGGATCTTCTTCTTCATCATGATGTACACAGGCTCCAACGTGCTTCCTGTAGCAAGGTGAAAACACGCAACAAATTGACACATAAGCATTTTGTAACAACATCCAAACATGCAGAAGTTATCCTAGGGCCGAAAAGTTCAAAGCTTCGAAGCTTCATTCAAAATGTTGACGTTCGAATTCTAAAGCAACATTCGAATGCTACGCAGCTTTTCTTTGCATGTCTATTAATTCTGTTTAAACACAGTTGCGGATAAAGATTAGGCTACACTAATATTATATATATGTTATATGTGTTACACTATTTATAAAATTAGATTCCAGTGGTGGCTGCGTAGGATTGTTTCCAAAAATGTCCAAAATTCACAACATGTTTTAATCTAGCGATGTATTCTGCTTCTATCCATGTGTTGGCATTTAGCCTTTCAAAAACAACATTTTTACTACGGTCAAAAAACAAAGGAAGGTTCAGAAGGACCTGTGATGACGGGGGAGTCTAGAAGCAATCTAATAGCACCATGTTCAAGGAATTATTAGATTTTTTGCGGTGATGACGTCATAAAATATGATGACAGTCATTTGAAGCTTTGTTCGAAAACCTCAATAGAAGCTTCGAATGTAAAAAAAAATAATAATCATTTGGTACAGCCCTAAGTTATCCCCAGAATGTTTTTAAAGAATAGTAGTTTTTGAGATATTTAGTCTTTTTATTGTCATGAACTGACACTTCTAAAACTACACTGACTAAAAACATAAATGTTTAAACATTCATAAATGTTTCCTACATTAAGGTAATTATTCCATTGACATTTCAGCCGAGTATTTTTAGTAGTAGTTTGATCTTGGCTTCCACCATAACATTGCACATTGGCATTAGTAACACTCACTGTTGATTTTGACCTCTGAGATATTCCTGTGTTTTTTTAAGGTTCCTGAAGTACACACATTTGAAACAAGCCTTCAAATCAGAGGAGGTAAAGTTGATTCATTATTTTTTTTATACAAATTTTTATTAGAATTTTATTATTTTAAATTACAACAGACTGTATCCAACCTCCTTTTAAATATAACATGTGTCTACTGTGCCTCCCCCTCCCCAGTCTAAGGGTCAGGACATCGTGCAGCGTAGCGTTCTGGGTCCGGTGCTGCCGGAGGCCATGGTGTGTTATCTGGAGAACTACGAGGCTGAGCGCTTCTCAGAAATATTCCTCGGAGAATTCGACACACCTGAGGCCATTTGGAGCAGCGAGATGAGGTAGCTGTCCGTTTCCATCATGTCTAATTAGTGTGCTTTAAAAGGCAACGTGGAGATATTTAGAAGTGCAGCAGTGAGTCAGCACGTGGTTTATAGAAATTCTAATGTTTGAACTTTCAGGCGGATGATGATTGAGAAGATAGCGGCCCACATAGGTGACTTCAGCCCCAGGCTGCAGAGCAACACGCGGGCCCTCTACCAGTACTGCCCCATCCCCGTGGTCAGCTTCCCTCAGCTCGACTACGAGCTCTTCTGCAACATCTACTACCTCAGACATCTGTGCGACACCATCCGCTTCCCCAACTGGCCCATCCGAGATGCCGTACGTCTATTTTTTTCCTGATTTATCCAAACTTGTTCTTCCTTCTCGATGTCTTGCTTGTGTTTTCTAAGAAAGGCTTCTTTAACGGTGCGATCCATCGCCATTATCCCGACAGGTGAAGCTGCTAAAAGACACTCTTGAAGCCTGGAAGAGGGAGGTGGAGAAAAAGCCTCCGTCTATGTCTGTAGAAGACGCATACGAAGTCCTCAACCTCCCCAAAGGACAGGGGCAGTGAGTGGCCTTTGATTTATCACTTGTTACTATTTGTTATGGATCCTGAATCATCTTTATTTAGGTTCCTGCAGAACTTTAAAACTGTTAAAAGGCATTGAATTCATCAATTTCGAATAAGGCCTTAATTAGTATTAAATATTTTAAATCAGTCTTTCAAAAGTCTTAAAAATGCTTTTATGAATCTTTTTTCAAATTTAATTTAATTTAATTTAACGTAATTGGCAGCATACATTTTTTTAAATAGTTTACTGAATGCCTCTCGCATTATCATCATGCCGATCCTGATAGCGAACCAACAACACCCATATTTTGTTTCCGGCCGGGACGCTCAGAACAGAGGATTTCCGAACAACATTCGTTTTGCCGCCTACGATTTTGGTGATTGAAAAATGCCTGAAATTTCATTCCGTCTTAAACATCTTAAATCTAACTTGCCTTGAACTGTAGGATCCCTGTTATTGATTAGTAGCAATAAACATGGATGTTGCTGTTGGATAATGTGGATTTAGATAGAAGGACTCAAGAAATGTTGTCATTTTGTCTGCAGGCATGAGGAGAGTAAAATCAGGAAAGCTTACTTCAGACTGGCACAGAAGTACCATCCAGACAAGAACCCTGAGGGCAGGGTATGTATTACTGAAACTGAAGCCTGTGTGTTTTGAAGATGTGTATATTGTGTATGGACTGGGTAGGGTACAAATGAATTGCCCTTCTTAGGATAAAAAAAGTTGTCTGAATCTGAATCAATCATCACTGACACAATATGTATATGAGGGTGCACTTCGTCCACAGATTTCATTTGAACTTGTATCTTTCAGGACATGTTTGAGAAAGTCAACAAAGCCTACGAGTTCCTTTGCACAAAGTCTGCCCGAATCCTGGACGGCCCCGACCCCGAAAACATCATCCTCATCCTCAAAGCTCAGAGCATCCTGTTCAACCGACACAAACAAGGTGTGTAGTTACACCATCGCTCTCTCCTTCATTTGAGCTTCTTTCTACAATAATCATCTGTGGAAATCAGCGAAGATATTAAGGATTATTTAAAGGAATCTTGTAATATCAGGAAATTATTAATGTGTTATAAGTCATTTGAGCTGACTTTCCTTTTAATTTTATCAAAAAGTACAGTAAAATAACAAAATTAGACATGGACATAGTCAGGGTCATTGTGAAACAGGAATCATTAAAAAATTCATATAAACTATTAAGGTTTTTTTTATGAGAGTTCAAATATCAGGACATTATGAATGTGTTATAATGAGTGTGTTATAATGTAATTTAAGCAAACTTTACTTTTAATTTTCCCAAAAACTGTCGAGTAAAATAACACAACATTTGACATGGACATAGTCAGGGAACTCACGAACAGGAAACTGTTTCAGCTAATTTGTGAAGGAAATGTTTTTATGAAATGTCAAAGATGACTATTTGATGATATTTTAACTTTGGAGCTCTCTTTTTTTTTAAATAAAAGAAAAAGTACAGTAGAATAACTTCTTTGTGAGTTTGAAAAGCTCAAAGCACCCGTACCCTAACAGGCAGCTGGGCTGACGACCGCTCACTTGACCGCAGTTAATTATTCCGTGACCTATCAATAAATTATCTTGTTATCTCGACAAATCTGCCTTTTGTTTTCTTGAGAATTGACATAAATTAACCTGTTATCTTAAAAAAAAAAAAACACAAGCTTTGTTATCTCGGGATAACGAAATAATTAACTTGTGATCTCAAGATTTAAAAAAAATAATTGCAAGCATGACCGTTCTCGGCTTCTGCATGGCACGTTTTTCAGATTTAGAGTGAAACTATATTGGTTGTTTTAACTAATACTGCTGCTTCTCCTCTTCATTATCTATAAACAGAACTGGAACCTTACAAATACGCCGGTTACCCCATGCTCATCAAAACAATCACAATGGAAACGGAGGATGAGCTGCTCTTCTCCAAAACCTCCCCCCTCCTCCCGGCTGCAGCTGAACTGGCCTTCCACACCGTCAACTGCTCGGCTCTTAATGCGGAGGAGCTGCGCCGCGACAACGGCATCGAGGTACGCACACCGTCACAAATCCTGAAACATCAGCCAGTATGAATGAAACATTATATCTGTGGAAGCACTGTGTTGTGTGGGGAACTGTGATTGTTTAAGTGATGAATTGTTTCCTGTGTTTAACCAGGTGTTGCTGGAGGCGCTCTCTCGCTGTGTTGCTGTATTAACTGCATCCAGCAAGCCTGATGACATGGCTGTACAGGTACAATGACTCTTTACTCACCTCTCTCTCTAGAGATGAGCATTGTTCTGCTTGTAATGGTTTCTGTAACACTTTGTCAACACTTGAATGTGCCACAGGTGTGCGGGCACATCTGTAAGTGCTACAGTGTAGCAGCCCAGTTTGAGGAATGCAGAGAAAAGATCATCGAACTGCCCAACATCATCAGAGACGTCTGTCACATCTTGTTCTATGGGAAGGTGAGAACCGTGCAACCACTCTGTTTACGTTTTATGTCTATAATTAGAAAGACAAATCTTCTATGTGCACTATTTTTCAACATCAATGTGTCATTGTTAGATTACCTGTGAGATCTCAAACAATATTGAAATGATGCCAGTAGCATTTTAGAGCCTGCAAAAAAAAAAATCCATGTTTTATCCATTTAATATTTACTTTTTCTTTTCACTAAAGAGAAAAAAGATGATGGAAGTGCAGCTTTTACAACATCTTCCAACATCTTCCATTTTAAGAAAATGTATTTAAAAGATTTTAAGGAGGCTACATTGGATGCGTAACATATGCGGACCATTCGCAGAGCGGATGCTGCAACACTACGCTTCCACTATAAACAATGAAACACCGGGCGTGAGAGCAGCGCATAACTAGTGCATATGTGCCACAGAGATCCGCTCTACAAACGTAAAAATAGACCTGTCTATTTATATCTTTAACATGAGGTGTGCGTGGCACTTGCAGAAATGAGTCATAAAGTGTCTATATTTCTTTTAAATTGAACTACTGATATACAGGAAATGGCCTAATGACTAACAATGAGCGTATTGGCAGTTTGGTTTTGAGAGTTTCTTTTATTATTTATTAACTTTCTCATATTACACAAACTCACAGCATCTCACAGTGCTGTGCTGGGTCCAGAAATTTAAGAAACAATCCCAAAACGAAAGCTCACCATTAGTGATGGGATAATAAACATGGATTGTGATCAAAAACACTCACAACATGATTTCCATTATCGGAATAATCGTGAATATAACAATGTCCTATCTGTGATGCAATAAAAAATATTTGCTTCTTTAAAAAAGTCTCAATGTTTCAAGAACAAGTTGTATAGTTTCTAGAAAAAACTCTCAAGAAAAAAGACACAACAAAACAAAATGTAAGGTAAAGTGATTCCAGTGTGTTTTAGTGTATATTTCATTGATTATCTGGATAATATCTTGAATTGCAATTATTGTGGCCAGGATAATCGTGACATGAAAGTTTCATATCGTCCCATGACTGCTCACCATCTTGTTTTGCCTGTGACTCTCACTTCTTCATGCTGTATGTGCGCTGCAGGTGCAGCCAGTAAAAAGATACATTCTGCAGCATATCCGCTCTGCAAACGGTCCGCATACGTTGTGCATTCAATTTAGCTGAAGCATTATTCTTGGCAGTTATCTTGCTTGTTTGTGGTCTCATCAGCTGCTAAAAATGCTACATGTAGCACCTATAATATTAGCTTTACACTTCTTAAAGTATTTACAAAGATGTATTTCTCTTAATCTTGATTCATGTCCTCTCCGTCCTCTCAGGGTCTCCCAAAAACTGCCGCCCTGGCAGTACAGTGCGTGAGCTCCTTTGCAGTGGATTACTTCCTACAGACCCACCTGTACCACGCCGGTGTGCTCTGGCACCTGCTGGTCCACCTCTTCAACTACGACTACACTCTGGAGGAGAGCGGCGTGCAGACCAACCAGGAAACAAACCAACAGGAGGTAGCAAACAGCCTGGCCAAGCTCAGCCTGGTGGCTCTCAGCCGTCTGGGAGGCTACACGCAGACACCACACACCCCGGACGGGAAGAATCCCGTTTCAGAGACCAACGGCATCGAGGGCACACCTCCAGAGAACCCCACCATCCGCAAGAGCTTAGCAGCCATGCTGACACCGTACATCTCAAGGAAGCTGGGGACAGGGTCTCCTGCTGAGGTATGTTGTACAGGGAGGGTTGTGTAAATCCTTTACATACATAAACAAAAAAACCAAACTGAGTTCCACATGTCCTGCTCTGCATTTAGGTCCTGAAGCTTCTGAATAGCAACTCAGAGAACCCGTACTTGATCTGGAACAACGGGACACGAGCCGAGCTGCTGGAGTTCCTGGAGGGTCAGCAGGAGGGAAACATCAAGAGGGTATGGATAACATGTATAATATCATAAACTGATATTAGTGTATAGATGTTATTGATAAGCTATGTCAGAGTAAAACATAAAATCCTCTCTCTGGTCTCTTTATAGGGAGAAAATGATAAAAGCTTTGGTGCAGAGTTTGTGTTCACTGATCACAGCAAAGAGCTGATAGTCGGGGAGATCTTTGTCCGGGTTTACAACGAGCAGCCGACATTTCCTCTTGAGGTGAGTAGAACAACAAGATAGTGTTACATCGTGTGTGTTTTTTATTGTTTGCCCTTTCTCATCAGTCAGAATTAGCTCATGACAGCTGCATCTTGGATTGGATTTTTATTTTTGCACAATTTAAAATGCACAAAATTTACTACCACGTAACAACTTAACTGCTAATTTCTTCTCTGCTCCGATCGCCGACACCTGTCTGCTCTGACGCGTCCACCGTCACTCTCGCTCGACCACACACACTGAGCACTGAGCTCGTCCTTATAGGAGCTTCCCTACTCTTATAACATGACGATAGCCGCCAGAACTTCCTGTAATTGGTCCACACTAGAAACAAACTGGACCATGTTTCGATTTGATCCGGGCCTAGACCACCTCTTTTCATCAGACCAAGGTTTGGTTATTTGGTCCAGACTGTGTTCCAGGGAAGGTTTCAGATCAAACTGATGTGAAAAAATATGTGAAAACACCCTAAATAATGAAATTTCACAATGTTATACGGAACACAAAAAACTCTTGAAACAGCCGTATTCATTATAGCTGTTAATATTGACAGTAGCATTGACTAAAAGCCCATCTTATTTATAATATTCTTGTCACATTTAATAGTCTGTTTGGTTTATTTGCAGTATAAGATGGACTTTAAACCGTCTTTAATGCCACAGTGTGTTACCATCTCTGTTTTTAGTACCCAAAAGCATTTGCAGCCAGTCTTCTGGACTACGTGGGCTCCCAGGCCCAGTACCTCCACACTCTGCTGGCCATGAGTCAGAGCAACAAAGTCGAGTCCCAGCAGCACGCTGAGAGGCTCCGCTTCGCTGAGATGGCTTTAGAGGCTCTCCGCAACGTCATCAAGAACAACCCCGGTGAGATATTACACTTGTTGTTGTTGTTGTTGTTGTTGTTGTTGTTGTTGTTGTTGTTGTTGTTGTTGTTGTTTTATCTAGATGTCTTTTATTTTGGAGCTTCTTTTCTAAGCAGTTCTCCTTGTATGATTTCAGGTTCGGAGTCGGAGTGCATCGGTCATTTCAAACTGCTCTTCTCTTTGTTGCGGGTTCACGGTGCTGGCAGAGTCCAGCAGCTGGTTTTGGAGGTAGAGTTTCTTTGGTCCTGACATCGAATTACTGCGGTTCCCAATGCTCATATTATTTACTCATATTTGATTCCTCTGCAGGTTGTGAATACAGTGACGTCAAACCAAGAATGCGTTAGCAACATTGCTGAGTCACTGGTGTTGTCCAACCTTCTGTTGCTGCTGCACTCGCTCCCCTCCAGTAAGAAAACACTCGGAACAATTTGCTGCCTTTTCTATACCTCCTACAGGATTGTATCTGTGGACTAAAACATGTTTTTTTTGCATCATTCAGGCAGGCAAATGGTGCTGGAAACCTTGCATGCACTGACTTCTAACACAAAGATAGTCAAAGAGGGTATGGCCAAAGGTCAGTGCAATTCTGTTTTGTCTTTTCCATATTCATGTGAATTCTGAGCGCACAGATGCTCATGTTAATTTGTTTGTTCCCCAGGTGCTCTGATCTACTTGCTAGACCTCTTCTGTAACTGCACACATCCCCAAGTCCGCACGCAGACTGCAGAGCTCTTCTCCAAGATGACCTCAGACAAGCTGGTCGGGCCAAAGGTCGGTGTGGACGGATATAAATAGAAAAATTAAAAAGATAATTTCCTCCTTGCGTTATTGTGCATCATCTTGTATCCTCATCTCTTCCAGGTGCGTCTGACGCTGATCCGTTTCCTTCCCGGTGTGTTCATGGACGCCATGCGAGACAACGCAGAGGCAGCTGTGCACATATTCGAGGGAACGCACGAGAACCCGGAGCTCATCTGGAATGACGGCTCGAGGGAGAAAGTGTCGACAACTGTCCGGGAGATGATGCTCGAGTATGACATGAGCACACTTCGATTATTTAACCAATAGTAGAGTGACACGTTTGAAATAGTATCCTAACTGTCTAATATGATGTTCTTTACTTTTCCAGGCACTTTAAACAACAAAAGGATAATCCTGATGTGAACTGGAAAGTAAGTGCAACAATATATTACTTACAATAAAACAGTAATATGTTGTGTATAAGTTAAAGGTATAATATGTAACATTTATGCATTAAAATGTCTAAAAATGACTCGACCTATGTTATATATTTTGTTGAGTTATGTACTTACATTATCTCAAATGTTTCCAACAATGTTCAAACCCGGAAAAATCTGACATTTTATTCAAGGTAACAGTTGTTACATTTGGTCACCTGTCAGTGGCGTCACATCCCCTTTGTGCCTGCGTCAGCATAGTGGTTCTCTGCCACAAGCTCTCATAAATTTACTTTTTTATTGTTGTTTTTAATTGTCGTTTTTAACTATATATATCATTGGACGTCTAGATCTTAAGTTATCAGCTGCACCTCAGCTCGCAGCCCCTCGCAGACGTCGTTTGTCCACCGAACAGCATCAGAAAAACACTGATTTTTAACTTCTTTATTCAGTGTTTTTACTGATTTAAATCACCGGGTCTGTTTGTTTTGGAGAGGAGGAGACCTCTGTGGAAACTGGCTGCAGTGGTGGTGCAGACAACAACCCCCATGATCCCACGCTACTTCATAACATCTTTTGTTATTATTTTGATTGAGAGACCCCTAGCGGGAGAAAATTACATATTGTATGATTTAATGTGATAATAAATTATTGGTTTGTGTGCTCAGCTGCCAGAGGACTTCACCGTGGCTTGTGGAGCGGGACAGGGCGAGCTAGAAGTAGGCGGAGTCTTCCTGCGTATCTTTATTGCTCAGCCAGGCTGGGTGCTGCGCAAGCCTCGAGAGTTCCTGGTGTCCCTCCTGGAGACTCTGACTGAGCTGCTGGAGAAAAACAACCCCAATGTGAGCTGCCTTACTGAGAAACACAAACACACAGTATCTGGTGTTTTTGCTTACGCTGTTCTTACACTAACAGTTTTTCTTCTTCCTGTGATCTCCTGCAGGGTGAGGCCCTGGAGACAGTTACCACGGCAGCAGTGTGTCTGTTCAGCACACAGAGCCAGCTGGCCGACCAGGTTCCTCCTCTGGGGCACCTGCCCCGCGTCCTGGCAGCACTCAACCACAAGAACAACGCCGTGCCCAAGAGCTCCATCCGCCTCATCCACGTGCTATCAGACAATGAGGTGAGGAGACAAACATATATACTCTGTATATACACTGTATATATTGACTCTTTTTAGCTTTCAGGACTCACTGCATACATCGTTTCACACCTCATATTCATAAACGGGACACTCCATCAATTTTAAACATTAAGTTCAATTGGAAACATGAGGAAATGAGAGATGCATTGTGGGAACTGTAGGACCCAGTGTATTTGGAGTCAGGATATATTTTAGCCTCTGCTGCATCGATTTTGACCAGACTGTATAAAAGAAGTGACATCAGCCATTGGTTTATAGACTACCATTTTGAGTAAAGCATTTTGGCCAAATTTCTAAGACGAAAATACGGACAACACCCAAAAATAAGTCCACAGCTATTTGAATTAACACAGTGTCATGGATACACGTTGCTAAGGCTCTATCCTGATTGACAGGTCGCCGTGGCAGCAACTTGTCAATCACAAAGTAGCCACGCCCTAAAACATCCCCTGCTTTATCATCTATTTTACTCTAAATGGGACCATCATTTACTAAATGAACATCATGCTGTATTGAAGAAGACTTATAATTCACAACTGAGATCATAAACTCATTATGAGACTGTTTACTGAGGTAATAAATCAGGTGAGAAGTAGGGTCCTTTTCTCTTATAGTCTTCTGTACAACTGGACTTTTTGCAATCAGTGGATCGCCCCCTGCTGGATATTAGAAAGAATGCATGTTTAAGGCACGTCTGCATTGGCTTCACTTTTCAGACCCAGAGGCTTCAGCCACTTCTTTTATACAGTCTATGATTTTGACCCTTTTTTTTTCACACTCGAAGATCCCAGAGTTAATGTTTTCAGAACATTCACACTTAGCGTTTTAAGATTTGCCAGCAAACGGTGAATTGGGTCATCTGTCTCCCTCCTGCACTGTGACACACTAACCGTGTTGTTTTGTGTAGCTGTGTGTGCGCTCCATGGCTTCTCTGGAGACCATCGGCCCCCTCATGACTGGGATGAAAGCTCGGGCGGACATGGCCGGATTAGCTTGTGAAGCTCTCAACCGCATGTTCCAGAAGGAGCAGACAGAACTAGTGGCCCAGGTAAACAGTCACCATTATTATTTATCTGATTGTGTTATGAACATCATGTAAAATGAATAACAATAATGTATTTTAATGAACTGAACAGGCTCTCAGAGTGGAGCTGGTCCCCTACCTCCTGAAGCTACTGGAAGGAATCGGCCTGGAGACGTTAGATAACCCTTCAGCCACCAAGGCCCAGATCGTGAAGGCTCTCAAGTCCATGACTCGCAGTCTGCAGTATGGAGAACAGGTATGATAGGAACACATGGCCAGCAGGATTAACCGCATTAAAATCTCTAGAAACGACTAGACCTATGTTATATATGTTGTTGAGTTGTGTATCATGTTTCCAACAATTTTCAAATCCAGAGAAATCTGTGATTTTATTCAAGGTAACAGAATCACCTGTCAATGGTGGTTGTGGTTCTCTGCCAGAAGCTGTCACAAATTGATTTTTAATTCAGTTTTAAGCCACATTTTTATGATACACTTTTAGATGTTGGTAATTTTTAACAATATATTTTAACTGGATGAAGGATTTTTGTCAGCGAACGTCTGGATCTTAAGTTATCAGAGAAGCGAGCTGAGCAGACGTTAGCGGCAGGTCGAGCAGCGTCGGAGAAACACTGATTTTTAAGATGTTTTAATCATCGGGTCCGTTTATTTTGGAGAGGAGGAGACCTCTGCGGATAATTCAGCTCCTGGTAAAAAACCTCCTGAACGATGAACTCTGAAGGAATCCTAACTGGTAAAAACTGACTGCAATGATGGCATTGCTCCATCTTTTGTTATTGTTTTGATTGAAAGACCCCTATAGAACCACTGAATGATTAGTACCGTTAAATGTTCAAAACAACAACATCATACTGTTTTTATCTGATTTGAAACTCTTTGCCAATCACTGCTTTGCAGGTGAATGAGATTCTAGCGAAGTCCTCGGTGTGGAGTGCCTTCAAAGACCAGAAACATGATCTTTTCATCTCAGAGTCTCAGACCGCAGGCTACCTGACCGGTAAAGTATTTCTATAAACTTAACCTGCTATGAAACACTCAGCATCACAACACCTGATATTTTCTTAACAAACAAAGCTGTTGAAATTATTTTTCTGTCAGTGTTTAAAAGGTAAGTCTCTTTCTCTGGGCTGTTGTTGAATCTTAATGCTTTGCTTTATCCTAAAAACTTGTGGCTGACTCCTCACTTGTGCTTAAACCCAGAGACGCTTTCTGTCTCCACGTCCTGTAACTTCCTGGCTCTGCCCTTCCCTTCCTCTTTGTCCTCCACGTTTCCTCCTCAGGGGTATCCACTCCTTCTCTCCTGGCCGCCAGTAGCCCACTGCGAGGTGGGCTCTAGACTCCTAAGCTGGGCCCTCACAGCCCTCCTCTCTCTTGCTCTGATGCAGGTAGACTTTGACCTACTGCCATTCCTCACCTCTTTACCTCCATCTGTGACCCACACTTCATTTTCCATTCCCACCTCTCCACCTTCACAGTGTTTAAAATAATGTCGTACCATCTTCATCTCCATCCACCAACTCTTCATCACACTCCAGTTTCAGGAATTAACAGAAATGCACCTGAAAGTTGAAAATTAAAAGCTTAACTCTTGTGCATCACTAAAGATGTGTTTGGCTTAATGCATATGGCATACATTTATGCTTTTTCTTTTTCAAAATGTCCTCATTGAAACCCATTAAAACCACAATTTCTGATCCCACCACAATTACAGCATAAAATCATTTTTTGTTTTTCCTATTTTCCACCAGATTGAGCCATTTTCTCATGTTTGCCATACAGTATGTGGCAAATACATGCTGTTTCCTGGTTATTGCTGCTGTATTATGGAAAATATGCATCAAAATCAATGTTGTTGCTTATCATTGACATATCCCAGACTGTGGAAAAAGCCCTAACATTTAGTATACAGAGGCAGTGGCATTATGTAAACAAACTGGCAATTTAAAGGGTTAAAATAAAAAATAATAATAATATTTGGTAGTTAAAAAATGTAACTGGGTGAAACTAAAAAATAATGTTAATATATCGACATAGTAGCAGTTTTAGGAAGGGGAGATTTTTTTCCTCTAAGGTAACTTTTCTTTTTTCGTTTTTAATTTTGACTTTTTTTAAAAAAATGCATCGAAATCTAAGTTGTTGCTGATCATTGATATATCCCAGACTGTGGGGAAAAAATAGCATTTAGTATGAATATGAATATTTGGTAGATTTGGAAGATTTAACTCTGAAAATGGAAAATAATATTAACGTATCATTTTATGGCAGTTTTTGATGCAGACATTTTCATCCTCTAAAGCAGGAGATATACCTGCTGTTTAACCACCCGTTCACATAGACGTCGTGTTAATTTCTGAGTATGTACCCAATGAACGGACAAAACAGATGCAGGATACACGAGTCAGCGTCATGCGTTTGCGTAGTTTAAAGCAAGTATACCTCCGACTCTTGGTAACAAGAGGGAGTTTTTTTAAAGCGATGCACAAAGGTTAAATACTGCAGTCAATGTAGTGACCACTCCTCCATACATCCAGTAGTTGATGTCTTTTAGTTTAGCACATCATCGTAGCTCACCACTAGCGCTCCAGCTGTGCCGCCCGGTCACACCTGTACTGAATCGTAAGTCTCTTCCTGTCACCTGTAGGTCCGGGAGTAGCAGGTTACCTTACAGCAGGAACTGGCACCACGGTAATGCCCAACGTCCCACCCCCTGTGGACAACGACATTGGAGACCAAGGCTGATGGACACACTCACAGTCACCACGCTCAGGCACCCAGACTGCCCTGCAGCTTCACGGCCGCAGCTCAGAGAGGGACTGTTCAGCTCCCAGACGAGGGGACGGAGAGAGAGAAGGACGGAGGAGAGCGGGCCGTCATTGACCGTCACCAAAATCTCTGCAACACCTCCTCCAGTATCACTCTCCTCTCCCCTTTTACAAATGGCACTCAAGTCTTCATAAACACTTTGAAAATTGTTTTAACGGATGACCACATTTGTTTTTGTTTCTGTGCTACTTTTCTTGTTTCTTCCAATGACACACAGAAGAGTTTACTTTTTGTATGAATATATTTTTTACTCTAGATTTTGTTTTTTCATGAGAAAGACATTTGAAGACTTATAGGTTAACTGTCTCTTCTCTATTATTCCTCTTCTTCATATCCTGATTGGCTACACTTGCCCTAAATCCTGAACAGGGGATACTTGGCCTTTTATGTGACACATTTGTGCACAGGACCTATCCAACTCTTACATTAACATGTCATTTACTAGTCTGTATAATGGATTCTCATATAGAACATGAAAAAAAAGGAAATCTGACAATATGTGTATGATTTCTATGCCCCGTTTCTTCACAAGAAAATGTCACTTGAACCCTCGGAGTGATGCTGACCTCTTGTCCACTCACAGATCTGCTCTCCAAATGTCCCGCCTCTTATTCCTCTGATCTTAATTCATAGTTCATTCTGCTCTCTCTTTGAAGGCCAGCCTTTCTGCCTCACATTTTTTAAAGTAATTCTCCTCCCCCCCAGAATGCAAAAAGCACTAGAATATTTATAAGTGAATAATAACCACCGGAAATGAGCTTCTGCTAAGACATGACGAATGACTCTGATTATGAATCTATGTGAAAGACTAGTGCAATTTGTGAAATGTTCAATGTAATATTACGTATATAAACTTTCTATATTGAATGTACATTAAAAAAAATAAATCAGTCGCACTTGTACATAAAATTTTAAGAATAAAAGGGAACCCACAGTGTTGTTCTTTTGTATTTACATTTGTGTTTGTTGAAGTAACAGATTTCAACAGAATGAGCAGTTTATTGTTTGCTCATGTTTGAAAAGCAGAAATCAAAAGTATTTTGTATTTTTTGAAAAAAAAAGTGAAATAAGCATCAAGTATGAATTTTCCATGCCAAGCCATGTTTTCACAACATCACCATCATCTGATTTTTACGAAAGTCGAGAACAGCCATGCTTGATATAT
>JAOVVB010011841.1:0-16693 GCA_028570985.1 Heterobranchus longifilis | reverse complement strand
CGGATAAATAAAAATAAAAACAGTAGGTAACAAAACATAGAACAGTGGGTATATGTACAGGGAATATTGAGAGGAAACATATTTTAACCACCTAAAAAAGGCCCACCTAAAAATAAAATCAATATCAGTTTAATTGTACGCCATATTTAGAATATCTTGACCATTTTACCTTGCTGTCAGACAGTCCTGTTTAAGTGTATGTGGGGGGAACTGAAGCTGTTGTCTATGTTCCTGCAAAACCACCTGACATTGACAAAAACATCATTTCATCTCGGAGAACACGGGAGTTGCTGGTCTACTGCTGCCTCTATTGGTTATGGTTTGTTCATTAGTTTTGTTAGGTCCTAACACTTTAAAACACCAAAGTCACACAATAACACTAATAAACTAACTGATTGAGGCAGCGGTAGACCAGCAACTCCCATGTTCTGCAAGGTAAAATTCTGTGTTTTTGTCAAGGTAGTCGGTAGGCGGCTTTGACGAGAGCATACAACCCACGTAAACTTACACAGCACTGTCTGACGGCAAGGTAAAGCGGTGATAATATTCTAAATATAGCTTCTTTTTTTTTAGGTGGGTCTTTTTTTAGATTGCTAAAATGCATTTTGCTGCTGCCCCCATCCACAGCAACACACCCTCCTCCTCGTGTCGACTCCTGATCCTCCAGCCTGGGTGCGTGCCGACCGCCATCTACTGTTCGGTAATACACTGACTGTGGGTACATGCAAGTGCCTCATACAACCCCACTTCAAAAAAAATCCGAACTATCCCTTTAATGTGTTAAATGTCAAATATGTCCTAGCAGTGGATAAAGGTATTGTAAAAGGTATAATTACTTAACATTTCCATGACAAAGGGGCAATTCTTTCTTTACTTTACAGTGACAATCGATTGACGTGTTACATCAGTGCTGAGATGAATAAAGATATCACCGAGCTGCAGGAAATATTTCCGTCTTATATTTTACGTGGCTCAAAGGACCATTTTAAACCGAGATTTCAACAGTTTATCCTTTTTTCATTGCAATTTCTTTCAGTGGTGCCGCAAAGCCATACAATGTCACTCCATTATCACTCTGCTGCTAAAATGAAACATAAGCCTTCATATGTTTTAGCCATTCTTCAGCGGGAATTAATGTAGAAGTGCAGGCGAAGGGGAGTTTGCGGGACTGCATTTCTGCAAAGCTGCCATCCTATTGGAGATTAATGAACAAGTTTGTCCGGGGTACTAGTCCTCTCCGTGCCGCCTCCCCTCTCAGCATACTTTGATTTATGGACACCCAGCAGTGCATGAGTTATAATTTCAAAGGGGTTTGTTTTTCCTCATGAAGATGGAATTTTAAATGTTGTGATGAATGACCCCTTGTGGATTTTATTTATTATTCTGTCGAGATTTCTTTTTCGCGTGTGTCTGCATGTGCGCACGTGTCCCCTGCTCCTGTGGCTGAAGTTTATGCACACAGGCGTCCGTGTGTGCACGCGCGCAATTTTGTGAACATCGCCGCATCTTTAAATATGCGCTTGCAAAAGTGCTGAGCCTGAATTTTATGTCTCGACATCGCAGATACATATCGCCTTTAGGTTGCCATGTCTTGCTGAATCAAATACTCCGTCTCACCTATTGGCTGTCATTGTGAAAAAAAAAAAAGTCAAAGAATAAGTCATGCCCTCCCTTTCTTTCCACCATTCGGTCTGCGCATATGGATTTAGTTTATCATCCAGCCACAGCATGTATGGCAGGGGTGTTTGATGTTTCTGTGATGGCGAGATATTGAGTGAACCGTGGAGAAATGTGATGCTCCTTGGTGAATTTTCAGGACCACAGGAAGAAGAAGAAAGGACCATCGGAAGAAAGAGAGGGCAAAACAGGCTAACATCCCTGGTGCATTGGTGTGTGTGACACTCTAAAGATAGGAGTCCAGATGCAGCACTGCTTCAAAGAAAATCATTTCTGTCTCACTTCTGTCTTCTGTGCTGGAGAAACTGTATAGACAGGGAATCGACAGGAACACATGCATAATATAATGCAATTCCTAGTAGCCTTGCAGTACATTCGTCATTTGTGAATCGTGCTTATTCAGCTCTATGGTGATTTTTGAGGTTGAAGTTTATGATTTTGTTGTTGGTATTGGACTGCATTATTATTATTACTATTATTATTATTATTATATGGTTGTACTGGTATCTCCTGTGCGTGTCCATTTATGTAAGTGGGTGTATGCAGGTCTACTGTATGTCAGTCTGACTGCAGGAAGTGCAAAATATGCAGATTTTGAGCACTAATGTCTGTAATGCGCTGTAGAGCAATTTCATTGTGTGTGAATGTGTTTGTATATGTGTGCATGTAAATTAGTGCGTGTCTGTACCCGTCCGAAATTGCTGCTATTAAGGTGCAAGGTTGTTTTAATTTTCGATAGATTTTCCTTTTCACATATTAAATAATTTGCTGCATATTTGCTCAGCGCACTTGTCTGCAAATTATTTCGTCTCTTTAGGACCTTGTTAGCTGCCTCGTGTTATTTTGAACTCACTTATTAAAGTGGTGATTGCCAGACCTCCTTCAGTAGCTGGCGAATGGTGCTAATTGCCATTCAAGCTAATATAAATGACACTGGAACAGTGATTATTATTGTTAGAGGTGTATTGTTTGTGTTGTTGTGTACAGTGTCAGAGTTGTCGTTCTTGTGTGCTTCCCTTACATCATCTGTCTCTCTTTTCCCTTTGCTTTCATCCAGGGTGGGCTCATCGCCCTCCTCCTCCTGATTCTCCTCTTCACGCTCGTCCTGTATACCCGCCACCGATGGTGCAAGCGCCGCCGCATCCCCCAGAAGAGCGCCAGCACCGAGGCCACCCACGAGATCCACTACATTCCCTCCGTCCTGCTCGGACCCCAGGGCCGCGACAGCTACCGGGGCTCTCGGAGCACGCACCAGCACGGAAGCTCCGTCATCGGCATGCCCATCCGCGAGACCCCCATTCTCGATGATTACGACTGTGACGAGGAGGACCCAGGCGGACACTCGCTTAACTCCACGCCCAAACAGCTCCACAACAAGCTGAGTGACGGGAAGATCCAGGAGGACTACGGAGTTAACATCGGCATCGGTGGGCACGCAGACATGATGTGCAAGGAAAACGAGATCAAGCATAATTTTGAAAAACGAGGTAGGTCGGTTGTCTAAATACATTCATTTAGTATGATGGAAATAATCACAGTATGCATACAACTGAGATTATAGCTGCGAGATTAAACATACAATATGTCATTTTCTGCCGCTAGGGCTCCCTCAATCAAAACAATAACAAAAGGCCGAGCAGTGCTGTCATTGCAGTCATTTTCTCCCGGTTAGGATTCCTTCAGTGTTCATTGTTCAAGAGATTTTTGCTGGGAGCCAAATTATGCACAGGAGGTCTCCTCCTCTACAAAACAAATGGACCAGGTCATTAAAACTGGTAAAAACATGGAATAACACGGAATAAAGCAGTTTCACATGCTGTTTGCCGAGCTCCCGATAATGTTTGCTCAGCTTGTTTCTTAACTTAAGATCAAGACGTCCAATGAATAAAATCCTTCGTCCGATTTAAAAATGTATAGCTAAAAACGACCAAGATCAAAAAAGTGAATCGTAAATATGTGGCTTAAAACTGGATAAAAAGTGAAATTCATGACAGCTTCTGGCAGACAACCTCAACGCTGACGCATGCACAGTGATAGAGGTTAATTTCTGCTCTATTCCCAGGGCAGAATGTTTGGATTGGCCGCTGGGAAAAGAGAAGTGAGGCAGAGGTCAAGAGAGGTCAAGGCTTACTGTACAAGCCTGTCTCTTGAGCTAATCACAAAATGCCATTATGACCAGAGAACAAAAAGATGACAACTCAACTCAACACAAATGTAACACAGGTCTTGTCGCTTTTAAGCCACGTTCACACCGTTTTTTTTTGTAATCTGGCGAAAACGTGAGTTCTCCCATTGATTTGAATGTAGGTAACGGCTTTAGGCTGTGGTGGTGGTGGGGGCCGCAGGGGGGGTGCGGCGAAAAGTTGAGGCTTTTGGAGAAACCCAACCTGACATCACGCCGCGGTGACCAATCATGTAACATGGAAAAAATGAAACACAAGCACTTATCTGCCCAGGAGTCCATGTTAACAGCTCTGACGGAAAAACAATGAGTGTGAATTATAAAGTCTACACGTGCTACATTGGAAGTTAGAGTAAACAGCAGGACGTCACACAAATGGGCCGTAAATGACAGCCGGACGACCCTGCGGCGAATTGCGATTCTTGGTCCAAATGCAGCCTTAGACATTTGAATGCTGCAAAGTTACATATTGTACCTTTAACAGCATGATGCTGTTTTTGTCTCTGTCATTCAACCATGAGCAGCATCCACTAAAATTATGTGAGTTGTCACAGACAATCTGTTGTGCTCAGTGGTAGTTTTGAGAGCACGATTGGTACATCCGTGCAGGCTCTCAGTGCCAGCTCCCCAGATGGCCCAGCCTGGACAGTTCACTTTGGCTCTGGCCAGCCCAACCGTGTTCTTGATAGCACAGCATGTCCTGCTTACATTTTGTCAAAAATAAGCAGTTTGGTATGACTCACGTCATTACATCACGCTGGTAATGATAAGAATCCTGTATGAGTCATATTATTAAATATCTCCTCCAGACACATTTAATGTATGTAAAAATACTCTGCTATGATTAATAATTTGTTTAACATGGCTTTCCCAACAAGGGGCTGGAAGCACATCTACTCTTCTCCCTCACTAAGAAATTCTGGATCTTGCCTCAAGCCCCGCCCACCACCTCTGCCATAGTTACGCATAGTTACGGGGGCATTTGATGCTTTTCTTTATTTCTGTGTCATGCACACAAAGTGCCCAACCCTCATGGGTTTACACAAATTCTCAGGCTGTGTAGCATTTCATAGAATGTCCCAGCCACAAGTGATTTGATTGGTTCCTTGGTGCAAGTGATGTCATAAAACCTGTCTGTCTGAATCTGGATTTTTTTAGACTGTTTTTGGCACACTGCAGTTTGAAAACAGAAATTCTCAGCCATGGTGTTAACTGCTCATTTCATTCATGATATGTCTTGTAACACATAAAAACACCATATAGAAAACTTGATTTTCACGAGAGGGGCTCTTTAAGTTTGAACTATATTTCCTTCTGAAACTGCATCAACAGTGAGAGCACATTCTCTAATAGGCACTCGGTTAACATAGCCATCGACTCTGTGTGTCAAGCAGTAATGTAATGCAGTGGCATGTGAGTTAATGTAATGTCTAAAGGTCAAGTGACAGAGGCCATTGGTCTGGTCGATTAGATGCTGAGGTATGTCAGTGGGTGGCCCGTTGACCCTTGCTAAACATAGTCAGGGGTCTGCACTTAAAGCGAGGGCAACAATTCTATCCAGCCATTAGCGACAAAACTGGAAGTGATGGTTCAAAAAAATTCTGCTGTAGAGATTTCCAACCAAGTTATACAAACATTATAATCTCAGGCTGTGTAGCATTTGTTGATATCATATCCTGTTGAACTTGGGGTGCTCCTCTGCAAAGCACAGCTTTAATAATTGAAGGGTGCTGACTGAGTTGGAGGGTGCCCTGGTGATTCATGTCCTACTGAATTATTCATGGCTGAAGTTTGTGGAAATGCCCTCTTGCTCCCATAGTATTTATCAGTCTACATAACCGGATTTACACAAGCTTTTTGCTTCCGGCTGTGTACTTATTTACTGAAAATAGGCTGGAAAAAAGGGATAAACCATTGATAATGTGTTAATGTGTTTATTTAACATTATGTCACTTTATCTCAGGCACAGTGCAAATCCATGTTTATGATCTTTTTGATTGTGAAAGGAAGTTTTTACTTACAACTCAACAACAGAGAAAGCTGATTATGTTTGAACTTTAGCTTTAATAACATTCATCAGTTATTTGAAGAGGATGAAAAATGTTAACATTTTTTCCTAAGTATCTTTTTATTGAGCAGTTATATTTCACATATATTACACTTTCATTACACATTCAAGGCTCTTTTTTATGGCTCTTAATTGTGCATGTACTGTAGCGTTGGAGTCATCAGGAAATTAAATTAATTTATAGGGACAGAGGTAATATCTCAATAAATCAGACAGAAGAAGAAAATATCTAAATAAAGAAAAACAAAAACTAAAATACTACGTTGAAACAGGAGCCCCCCCCCCCCCCCTCCATAATACTCCCCAGTATTTTTATTCTATTTTTAAACAAATCTTAAATCATCATAATAGTCCTCGTCCCTGGCCCCGATCACTGCGGATAATGCTTCTAAAAATCAAGCTTTGCATTTCAACCACGATAAAAAAAAACTTCAGGCTAGATTATATTATGTTCAGCCCTTATTTGAAAATGAAACAGAAAATTATGCAACAAGGTGAAGGGATAGAGGTTAATTTCTGTTCTATTCCCAAGTGTTAAAGCAGAATGTTTGGATTGGCCACTGGGAAAAGAGAAGTGAGGCGGAGGTCAGAGAGGTCAAGGCTCTTACTGTACAAGCCTGTCTCTTGGGCTAATCACCAAATGATGCCATTATTACCAGAGAACAAAACATGGCTCTAAGAAGAGAGCCAAGAAACTGCTTGTAAGCGGCAAGACATAAGACACATATTAACCACATAATGACCAGCAATGAATTGACCACTAAAGGCATTTTTACTAATACACATATAAAGAGAGTCACACCATGTGTAATGTATAATTTGGAGGTCAAATTATATGTGATGTGGGAAATAGAAAGTCCCATTCAGGGTATTAGACCAGGACTCTTAAGGCCTTTATACACCAGGGGCGTTATTTTTGCATGACTCATTTGCATGTCAATAGTTTTTGTCATGAGTACTTCCACACAGAACACGTGCATTACGTGGCGAAATAGCGACATCATTTTTTGTCAGATCAAGGTTGATTTTTCTGAGCTTTTACACCACAAATACAGGCATCAGCCAATCGTGTTGTCGTGTACTAATGAGGATTATAAAACAACGGCACGGAGGCTCCGAGTCCAAACCAAATTGTATTAATCCTTTCAACTTTGACAAAGGCAGCATATAGCAGATCCACTCCTTCCGCTCCTACCTTTCACAATACATTACATTATGTAAGTCAAATTCATTCAGAGCATTTTTGCTAAAAGGAAAAATCAATAAAATATCTTACTGTAGCTTAACGTTCGACTATACAACAACTTACCTCAGACAGACTGCTGGACGCTGGATTCTGGTAGTTGGTCCTCTGCCTGTGTGAATTTCAAACATTGTATTGAAAGTATTGAAGTATTGTTCATTTGCATCGCTGCCGGTATGAATAGTTTTGATGCAAAATATTTGAAGGAGAGTATTTTGCATTTTTGTGTCATTTATATGTCATGCCCCCGGTGTGTAAAGGCCTCTACTCTGTATCAAATTATAGTGATTTTTTTTTTTTTTTCTTCAGATACATTCCTGACACATCCTTCTACTAATCTCATAAACAATCTGGCATTTTACAAAAGATAGTCACACAAACCATTTAATTTGATGCCTCTGCCTCTCCGTCTGTAAAGCGCCGACATTTGAATACAGGGGCGATTAACTTCTGTCCCACCTGTTCTATGCTGCTCGGCATCCGAAAAGTCTCCAAATACCAGTCATCCTTTATCTGTCTGTCCTTGCTGACAGATAACCCCATTCAACTGAACTCAATAGTATTATCCCCAGGGATTATGGCTATGCCTCACAGGGTTGTGCATGGCATTGGCTTTTGTTACACAGACAACCAAACAAATGAGGCCTGTCAATTTCATTATTCAGCAGGATTCCCACGGCTTTGGGAATGCATTTGGGCAGCATGGGCAGTGTAAATCAGGTGCAGAAAAACCTTAGCGGCATGCTGGAAATCTTGTTCTGTGACGAGCGCTCAGGGACGAGTTATCAGCTTCAGACCGGCATCATCACACACATACCTCTCCCTCTGTGCACAGCAGCGAGCTGCATCTTCCACTGTTAACCTGCATGTTTAGCCTCTGTTGTTAGAAGGGCAAATCATACATATCATCTGCTTGGAGTCATACATACATGCATACATATACATATATATAGGTATGTCCTCTCCAGAGCTCTTTGTAGATGATATTTACAGGCCTGCGCAACTAGAACTGTGTCCTACTTCTTCAAACAAGCAATTATTGAAATATTACACAACAAAATCAGCAACCTTGCCCTAAATAATTAAAAACAATCCATATATTTAGATAAATTAATTTCTTAACAGCTGTTTCTCATTGGTCTGAAGCATAATGTTTCATATGTTTGACTCATGTACAGTAACTACCACCAATAAGAGACGTATGTATTTGAATTTTAACATCCACTGAATACTTAGTATTGGAAATTAAGCACACTGAATTCATAGTATTGAAATATTTTATTTTGAAAACCAAGTATCTGAATTCACTTGTTCTTTTCACCTCTTTGAAATAAAAGATATGAACTCTCTTGATTTGCAATTTCAAAAGCTGAATTTCAATTATTTTTTATTTTTTCCAATGTTCACAAATTTAGATAAAAAAATGCATGTTTCACAATTAAAGATAATATAAAAAAATAGACTCAGGGTGCTCAAATTCAGATCTAAAACTTAAAGTCGACAAATGTCAAATACACATCCGGGCTGCCCGGGACAGGATCTGCAGTCGAACCTGAATGCAATCGAACCGACTTCTGGCCTATCAGAGTACCGTCTGTCAGTCATGTGATCCAAGAAAGTGGCTTGAAAATGTAACCTCCAAAGATAGAAGATCAGCGAGAATGTCAGGGCCCCAGTAAGTCGTCCAGTTTGTGTACGATCAAACAGTTTGACTGACAGTGAAATTGCAAATCAAGAAATGTTGTATTTTAATTTCAAAGAGGTCATCTGAGGGTTAGGGTTAGGTCCTGCACACTGTCAAAGGCTTTGCAATGTTGAACTGAATTTATTCAGACATTAAAATTCAAATACATGGTTTTCAAAGTAAAACATTTCAATGCTATGAATTCAGTAGTGTTTAAATTTCCATATTAAGTATTCGGTGGCTGTTAAAATTCAAATACTTAGTCTCTTATTTGCTTCCATATGTGTCATATTTTCTTATCTATTTGGGATTGCTCAAGTTTTTTTTTTAGGTACATTTTGTTTTGGAGGTCCAGTTTGGGTTTAACACACATAAAGATGATGTAACTTATTGCTGCCAATATTGGTATATTTTAACATAGAAATTCTGTGCGTAGGGATGATCTCAACTGCAGTGAGTTTTGTTGCCATCTGTGGACTCAAAAGATGAATAGAATATGATACCTCTCACAGCAACTGTTGGAACATTGTTTTTGTTTTTGCTTTACCTGCCTACCTGTGTAAAAGTCATTTCAGATAAGAAAAAGAGTGAACACATGAATATGCAGAGTTCAGGAAGCCACCACTTTCTATAGAGTCATGAGGACTAGTAGTTCTTTATTGCCTTTTGTCTTGCAGCTATAAGTCATTTTAAAAAGAAGGTGCTTTCATAGTTCTTGCAGACCTTGAGAAATGTATATTTGCTTTTATCTTATTATATTGAGATGACTGTAATAATCACCAGAGATTATGCTCCAGTTTTTTCAGATAACAAAAGGCAGCTTCTAGCGTATACACTCAGAAATAATGGGGCCATATTGCTATTATAGTGTCTTGGCAACAACTACCACAGCAAATAGCAAAACTCTCCATTCTGAGCAATAATTAAGCATAGCAGTTGGTCACATTGATCCACTTACTAGTCAACTTCCTTCTTGTTTTTGTTGGTTGTTTCCAAATGAAAGAAACCAAGTTTGATAGATATTTACAAGGCAGATCTTAGCAATTCCCCCAAATTATGGTTGCCCCTATGGGAGCACTGAAAACTCATAATGTTGAGATTGAACATGTGGATTTGTTTGGTTTTATATGCTCAAGAGTCTCCATGATCTCCGAGTTGAGCTGTACAAATTGGATGGATAAAATTCACTGAAAACAGATTTCATTTTGTGAGAAATGTAAAAGTTTTAAGGACATTTCACATGTCATGTCTACGCATTTTAAGCTTTTCCCGTGTCTTTGAACACCCTGTTCTCATTTTCAACTCGTCACGTGCGGATGCTTGGTCAGGACCCCTCGACGTCACTTTTACGCGTCAATCTATGACGTTTATCTACGGTTTTAAATGTGGTCTCCATACGTCGACTTTCTCAATCTTCACACTACGTCAGCTGACTTGCCACGGCTGTGTTTACACACTTTAAGTTAGTTAAAAGCCTGGTGCGACAAAATGGCATGAATTGACATTCGAAAAGCAAATAATGCATAGTGATAACACGTGAAAATGGAGTGTTATTAATGCTGCATTGTTATGCTCCAAGTGTTCATAGCTAAATTAATTTAATTATAATTATTTTCCTCTAGACCTTGCATGTTTCCCTTTAGACTCCAAACAAGTCTGTGAATTTGGAATCTGTGTATTAAGATGTTCGCAAGTATGAGAGGCTGCAACTGAAAATAACAATAGCTTGATTCAGAGAGCATTAATTTCTCATGGAGCAGCCAAACACAATGTGCATACAGTTGATCAATTAGGCTACTTCAGATGTGATTGGGCTAGCACTTCACACTTCACACACCGCTGCTCTGCCAACACAGTGCAGAGGGTGTCCTGGCTCGGGCCCTCACAATAATAACAAGCAATCCATCCAATCCCCATGTAGATCGACTCTCATCAGCTCTGTCTAACACACATTCTAAGGCGAGGTGAGCGGAACAATGCCCGGGTTCATCTTTGACTACACTGACAATAATGCTTTCCTTCTCCTGCTGCCATTAGTGTTTCTCACTTATTTAAAAGAAGTGATAGAGACAGCCGAATCCAAGGTCACATCATCCTCTGATGGAACGCACTAACTGTAAGAACAACATCCTCTTAAAGCTCTATCCCCTCAGTTTCCACACAGTTTTTGTTTTGAGTCCATATTTTCTGTAATGGAGTATACGCCCCTAGTGTTCAACGCAAGGAAATGCATCTATTTACGGACGGATAGACATGCAACCACAGTGACGGGGGGGAAAAAAGTTCATTTTGTGTGATTTTTGCCGTCCAGTGTGTAGCTGAATTGAATGAAATCCCAGTTTGTCTGATATCTGTCGCAAAAGTAAAGTTTTTTCAGTGTATGTCAATGTACGCAAAGCAAATGATTTTCGCAGAAACGTCGGAGATCACGGAGGTTCCTATAGGAATGAATGGACTTTCGGTTGACTTCGGCGAGAACTTGTACAATATCGGCATTATACTCAAGTTATAATGATGAATAAATAAAAAATAAAGCATGTGGTGCTTGTAGATCGCGATGTGTTGAGAAACACATGTATAATAGTGACATTTTTAATGTAACTTCTGAAAAGTCTTAGTGAAAATCGAGTTATTAACCTCGTAAACATGTCTGTATGGTGTTTTTTATTTGTACAGTCGACACCATGGCTCAGCATTTCAGTGTGAAACCAATGACAATGTCTCTAAATTCCAGATTCAGAAAGCCAGGATTTCATACATCACAAATCTAAGGAGCCAATCCCGTCAACAACATTTTTTTTTGATTGATTGAAATGTTTATTTCGAATATGCAAGGAATATATTGTTTTCAAGACAGTTAGAAGAAAAAAGGCATTGTAAACAAAATGTATAGAAACATAAAACAAAGAAATATCAATATTCGAAAAGGAGTGAGAAGAAGTATAACCTATTTGCTCCCCTTCTCCGTAAATCAATAAATAACAATAATAAGCTACCTTGCTGTCTATACACTAATATCTATTTTATCTCATTTCTGATATCACATATCAAAACACATTACTATAAATGTATATACATATATATTACACACTTAAATACACATATTCTACCACATGTACATGCATTCACACATACACATACACAGTAGAAATACTGCAGAAAAGAATCATAGAAACTTCAGAAAATAACCAAATAAATAACGTTGGTATTTAAACGTTATAATTTTACTTTGTAAAAGTTAGTTGGGCCAAGCTCTCACAAATAAGTTGAATTAACTTATCCAACAAATGGCCAAAGACATTATGGCAACATTGTGATTGTTCTTTTGAAAGCACCAGGGTTGCTATAAAAAAAGTTTTATATCTAGGAGCATACTATTATAGCTAATGAAAAAAAAGCTTGGCCGGTAAATTAAAATTTCTGCTATGGTTAAGCATTTATATATCCCAAAAGGCTTTCCTGTTTTGCCTCTTTTTCCTTTCAGTGAAATGACGTTGTTTGCAAAGACCGCTGAATGCAATTACTGGGTATTTATTTTATATAGTAAACACAGATAAAGCCTTGGGCTCCACATGTAACCCACTGAGAATCTGATGAAAGATACTTAGATTTTACAACTTTGAGGGAGTAAACGTGTAACTAAATATTGCTTAAAAATAGACAAAAGAGAGACATGCAATTTGACAAAGATCCCTTGCTACTACAGTGGGGGTTTTTTTTGTACATTTCCTCCCCCTCTGTGGAGCCACTCCACACAAACTCAACAAAAACACACACACATTTCCCTCCTGATTCCAACTCCAGTGAATCTGCCGGTTTGTTTGTTTCTACAACTAAAGCACAGTGGAGGGAACAGTTTGGTAGATAATATAACTTTGCCTAAATTCTGTATATAAAACAAAGAGCAATATCCAGTCAGGGGTATATCCGAGACTTCCTCAGTGCCCTTGGGGAGAACGAGGTCGTGGCAGGGATGAATCATCGGTTACCTCACTCTGTGAGGGGGAAGGCTGGCCAAAAAATGGAGACGACTTTTACGTGATTTACAATGGCGATGATGTAGTAAATACATTTTTAAAAAAAAGATTGCTTCATCATCCACAAGACCACTGTCATTACCGAGATTATCGAGTGTTTACCGAGCTCTAATTGAACTCAAGACTGGAGAGTAATAATCCAGTGTCAAGCTTCAGATCGCTAATGTGACATCATTGATGAGAAATGGCTGCCAGCTTGGCACACTCAAGCCAGCTCAGGGTAGTGTTTTGATTAATACCGAATCAGGCTTGTCATCCTTCCCTGTGATAAATAGATGGGAGTTAATTACAATGACTGCCCATTCTTCCTTTTGCCCTATCTGCGGAAAGCATTTAAGTTGCGTGTTGTCAATGAGGGCAATTTGGTGAGATGAATAAGACGATTTTAAAAGACACACATGCGCAGCATATGTACGAGTGCGCACAAACATCGCCGTCTGATCGAGATCGAGGACGTCCTGATGTTCAAATGAATCTCTAAGATGAACAAAGGCGATAAATCCAGTAAATGTGGCGTTTTTAAGCAGTTCATCACACGAGTCTAGTCTGTGTACACAAAAAAACAGCCAGTGTCGGTTACATCAATCATGGCTTCTGCAATCTTTAGCGTTTGTCAGGAAGTTTCAAATGAGCACAGAATGAGTAAATCCCTCTATGCACAGTTCAGCAGCTGATGAGATGATTTGGGGCAGAAAAGACGAGAATAGAATAAAAGGGGGGGGAAAGAGCCAGTCCAGGTATAGTGACTCATTGAGAAATGAAGCCTTAGTAATCCGAGCCAATGTGAGGCCTCTGTCAGAGACGGAGAAAAACAAGACATGCCAGTAGAAATGGGTTTGTAAGCACCAAGGCCACGCCAGATCAATATTTGTGGGTCGATCACATGCCAACACATGAAGCATCTTTATGAGGCTGTTTTGAAATGTTGTTTGGGCTACTCACCCACATGTAATGATTAATATATCCCTCGATGTTTTTGTGCTCCCAGTATTTCAAAGACTCTTAATTCATTAAAGTTATTATGCTACTTATTCGAGCTGTTCACATAGACAGCAGCTCAAATAATAACTGTTTGAATACAGTTATAGGCAAGAAAACACTTAAGGAAAAAATTAATAAAATAATAAAACAATTACAACAAGCAATAAAAATAGACTTCAAATAACTTCATGCTTGGACTCCGAAATTATTTATAGGGTCTTTCTGTAATTAAAAGTAAAATGTGAGGAATGAAAAGCAAACAATGATATTTGTAGATATATTGTTGATATTAACAGATCAGGTTATGTCATCATAAAAATAAGACAATTGAAATGTTACAGGTTTACTGTATATGCATGCCTTATGCCTCATTTCATGCCACCCCTTCCAACCTTTGGTCAATATGCAATTGTAGGAAAAAATACTGTTGCTTGCAGCGTATTAAATTAACTGAATTGTTTCTGGGTGTGATGAATTATCTCAGTGTGTGATAAATTGGAACCCTATCGTAATTATATTTGCATAATGTCTTTTCTGCTTCATTTCCACTCCTACATATGCCGGAAATGTTCCCAGTAACACTGTAGCAAGATCTGGAAATCATTTTTAATATTTATTGTTGTCTTTGGAATCTGTCCAAAGTTTAACATCGTTTTACCGTGAAGACTTTCATCATCAGTGTCTCACTGTGCAATCACTGTACAACCACTGTAAATGTAGAAGTGCCATGAATAATCCCAATAAATCCCAATTAGACAGCAATTAAACATATGCAAAGAATTCATTTTTTAGTGTGAGAGAACAGAAAGGAGTTGTTAACCCCACAACAGATAAGTCAAATATTTGCATCCTACATCCTAGTCTGTTGGAGTCATGTTGAACACTAATATAAATCTGAAATCGCCAGAAACAACAGAACAGAGTACATACCCTTTTTTGGGTACCCCCACATCACAATAAGATACTGTAAAATCACTCTGACAGCATCCACAGTAAGAGAAGATCCAAGGTACATTTGGAAGTGATAATATTCAGTGTCACTGGAATACCCTGTGCGATCAAACAGTAGGTTGCATACTGGCAAAACACACTCATTAGTACCTCCAAGTTCTGTCATTTAATCCCAGAAACTGCATAGAATAGATTGCTACTTCATGTGTTTAGTGGGATAGCACCACTCCCTCATTTGACTTGAGTAGCCTGGATCAGAAGTAGGCATGGGACCATATGGACATTTCATGTCATGATTATCCTGGCCAAAATAATTGTGATTTGTGATCTGTATAATCATCAAAATAGGCTTAAAACTCTTCAAATGGCACTAAACTTACTGGATTCACTTTACCTTACATTTAGTTATTTTTTATTGCAGTTCTGCAGGTGGGCTCGTTCTTTAGTTTGGAATAGTATTACCACACAACCAATTTGACTTTTTTTTTGTGGCGGATACAATGTGCAAGCCAATCATTCAGCCATGGTGTCAGGTTTAGGATTTTGGAAAGACTGGCTCCTCATTGTGGCAATTCAAAATAAATCAGAAAATCAATATAGGACTGTACATTAGCGAGCTAGACTGCTTTTTCAAGTCACTCGTGTGAGGATATTCATGATTATGGAAATTCACCACACTCAAGTTATTGTGAGTTTTTTTTTTTTTTTTGTGATCCGAGATAAAAATCATATATCATCACATCCCTAATCTGAAGTATGGCTAAGTATTCAAACATTAGCTGAAAACAAAGCATATGTGAATAGGAAAAAGTAAATTATATGTTGGATGATGCTTCACCAATCTTTACATGTGGTGTCAGAAGTTAAATGAAATCAAATGCATCCCCAAACAAAAAGCGGCAGCAGAGAGAATGGAGAAAGATACTATCGAAGGTGGAGGATGGCTTTCAGTCAGGAATCAACCCCACTTGTCCGCTGACTCCAGTCTGCACCTTGGCTAAGATGTTCAAGAGCTTCATGCAGCTGCACATAAACAGAGACAGAAGACAGGTGGAGGAAGGTCACAATCCAGGAGCAGAAATAGTGTTTTGACTCAAATTGCTACGCTACGAATTATGTGGAAGCCATACCCTTCGAGAGAGGTAACAGCTAAGCAATTTGCTGCAGTCATGCTCAGAGTTTTCAGTCAGGTATAGAACAAAATACTGACCAGAACTCTATTTTTATGAGTTGCACACCCTCTTCAAAGCTCCAAGGGAGGGAACCACTTCTTACCACTCACAGACTAATAGACTGGCAGAGCGTTCCGATCAAACACTGAAGGAATTTGCTTCGGAAAGAAAAGAAATTGGATAAAATCCTGCCATATTTGCTAGCTGCGTATGGGTTCCCCAGAGCTCAGCTGGATTTTTGCCATTTGAGCTGAGCCCATTAGGTCAGAGGCGCTCTGGATGAGCTCTCTGAAATGTGTGAGGAGGGTGACTCACCCAAGTCTATGAGTGTGATGATTTCCATACTATTTCATGACTCACGAAAACAATGTTGGTGCTGATAATGGATAAGGAGCACATCGCTCCCATGGCTCAAGACAATCTGTTGAAATGGCACCCAGGTTCAGTTTTGGAAAGTCTCACTACTTCACAGGTTGTAGAGTTAATCTGATTTCCAAAGAGCTTATTTTCATGCCTTGTTTTTTTTTTTTTTAACACATGAAACATGTCACCCATCAACCCTTTCGGGGTTGCATTGTTACCATCCATGACAGCGATGCTAGTATTGTTTTCACCTTGTGTGCCATTAGGGCAAAATGTGGTCCTGGAGACCTATTTTTGTCATTTTGAGTACTTTGCTACGAGTTTATATTTCTATC
>JAOVVB010011825.1:0-16694 GCA_028570985.1 Heterobranchus longifilis | reverse complement strand
TCAATTGTTTGAACACTGCAGTGGTAATTTTGGTGTCTTGTAAACCCATGAGGCACTTTGCACACTTTGTGTGCATGACACAGAAAATCAATCACATACACGTCGCTGCTGATTGGGTAACACCACTGACACACCCACCATATGAGAGAAAACGCCTGTCGCACACATGTCGTTCAACCTGGAAACCTGGCAACCTGGAGACCTTTGAGATTGAACGTGCCCCAGGAGAGTTGATTGGCACAGCTGGTGCTCGTTGACTGCACTCTCCCTTTAAATGCAGTAGCTTGCTCGACCTCTGATGACTGTCACACGCCACAGACAGACGGCTGTGCCGGTGCGTAATAGGCTATATTGTTTGTGGAACTGTGTTGGAAACTCTGAGAGCACGGTATGTTAAAAGTGTGTGAGCAGTTGTGTAAATAAAATAATTTTTGTCTGTGAACGGACTGTTGTGGCTGTGTTCTGTGCAGGGAGAACTCACGGTGGCAACGAGACCGTTCTTTTGCTTTTGGAATAAGGGAAACCACAATCCAGGGAGGCTGCCCGCAGACAGGCTCCCAACTCCAACAGGTAAGCTTTTCTCTCCATCTGGATTCACTGCTGTGACCCGCACTCTTTTCTTTCTCTATCTTTAGATACAATGCAGATTGCTTTCATGCACCACACCCTAACTCAGGTGGAGATGAAACAATCAGTGATTCCGCGCCAGCACAGGTGCTTTTTAGGTTTTTAGTAGGCCAGGGCGTGGCCAGGCAAACTGGTGTGTCTAAGGGCATGTCCACATCTGGATACTTTTGAAAACAGATTTTTTCAAAAGTTTTCCGTCACTAAAATGGATATTTTTTTAAAAATCTGGTGTTCGTGTAGACATGTTAACCATGAGATTTTGGTAAATTATGACTATAATTTATTATATTATGGCTGGTGAGCCCGGTGAGCATTTGGAGTGTTTATGTGTGCAGATATTTATGGAAGCGGAGGTACGAACGCATGCACGCATGCACGCACGCATCCCACTGCAGCACATATATAGATCTCACAGTATAAAGGCTAATTATGTCTGAAGTGCCATCACCTGTTGGACAGCCAATTAAGAGAGTAATATTCCTGTTTACTGATATTTCTAGTCCAGTCCCCAGCAGGCTCCCATTAGAGGACCCAGTTGGGGATTTTAATTGCTGAAATACAACCACAACATTAAGCATAAATTAATATCAGCACTTTGCATTCACAACTTTTGGCCAAAGTCAGTGGAGGGTAAAAGCCTAATGCCAAAAATGTTAAGAGTATGGCTTTATCCTGTAGCTGCCATGCATTGGTAGGCTACAGCATAAAGTCTTAAACACTGTTCTGGAGAAATCATGATTTATGTGCCTTGATACTGCAGATGAATAGTAAATGCATGTTATGCAATAAAAAGAAATCAATACTGGCTGAAAAAAAGTTTTTTATAAGCAAAGCACAAAGATCACAACCAAAAGCATGTCTTGTTTTTAGACAACAATAACAAAAAGTACACATAAAAAAAGGAATTCACAAAATATGCAAAATACAGGATTCAGAATTAAAAAAAAAAAATTAGAATAATGACTTTTCTAAACCTTTATTGTTGGTTGTTGTCTAGCAGGAGTAACAAAAATATTTTTGAATGCTTCTGTCTGTGTGATGTTTGAAGTATTTAAACTGACTTTTATGGAATAATAAATTAAAATCATTTTGAACTATTGGTGGCGCTAATGTGCCAATGCATGCAGAAATGCACCAGCAAAAACAGGGAAGAAGAAGACTGCAAGCTTGTAAACATGGATGCATGTGAACAGTGAAGGAAATGCATTCAACATGTTTAGAGCTCAAGGGTACACACAATGCGATTAGGTGAGTAACACAATGTGTTTGTTACAGTTCTGCATGTGTTTTCTAGCCCATTCTTTACTCCCAAGCTCCCAAAACAAGCAATACATGATATTACTCTTAAATATGTAGTTCAAATATGATTTGATTTGCCATGTGTGAGTTAAGTTAGGGACATGGATGTGCAAAGTGGGAGCTGCTGTTTTCATAGGTGTTTCCCTCAAAGTCCCATTTAATTACCAGCTGCGACAGCAGTGCTGTTATTGTTTTCAGCTGTTTTCACCTTGTGAAAAGTGACACTGTGTGTC
The DNA here is from genome assembly GCA_028570985.1 of Heterobranchus longifilis. Lineage (NCBI taxonomy): Eukaryota > Metazoa > Chordata > Actinopteri > Siluriformes > Clariidae > Heterobranchus > Heterobranchus longifilis. The sequence continues at coordinate 14,535 of JAOVVB010011825.1, read as the reverse complement.
TGTCTGTGTGTGTGTGTGTGTGTGTGTGTGCCATCATGGCAAAATGTGGTGGAGACATCTACTGTAGAAGGAACTACCACAGAAGTGGTTTTGAGTACTTTACCAAATATATTTATGTTTGTTTCTCATTGAAATGCACCTTGGGAGTCGTACATTGCCTTTTATCTATTGCAGTTGTTCATCTTTACCAATGATAATTTGCGGCATTTGAAAGTTTTTGATTTCCATATTATAAAGATGTACATATTGGCACATTTTGTCCTTAGTTTTGATGAGATTGTGAGATGTATTTAATTATAGAGTGTATAGAGCGTTCTTTGTATGAGTGCTTTTAAATGTCCTTTATAATCATGATAATACACTACGTGGTGTTCTGATATAAAGAATAATGGACTCCAATTTTTTTTTTTTTTTTTACCTCATCAATCAAATTTCCTTATTTCAGGATATATTGGAGTGCATCATTGCTTACTTACCACCCTGGTGGCTTTAATCCAGCAACCCTTTTTCATCATACAGCATGTAAATCCCATAGAATTATGGGTATTCTTTCAGCCACCATTTAAAATTCAGTATCATTTAAAACACTCTACTGGCAAAAAATTAAAAGATACATCTGCATCAATTGATTTGTGCTAAAACTTCAGTCAGGCAGGCAGTACGTAGTGTATGATCAACTTTCACAGACCTTCAAGGTAAAACAAAACCTGTTTTTTCTTTGTGTTCAGCAGAATTCCTGGTGGACTGCCATGAATTTGTTCAATTGTTGCTTGAGTGCACCTTAATTTGTGCGTGCCAGGCAGGACGGCAGGAGGTCGCGCTGTATGGGTCAGAATTGACTCTCAAATAAATGCTCTGCGCCGAGGCTCAAACAGCTCCTTTTTGTCCCAAGACGTGTGGCCTTGATAAAATGTTCAGCATATTCAGGGCTGCAATTTATTTTTTAAAGTAGAAGACAAACAATGGTGATTACTTTTCAGCAACAGAAAATGAACATTTTGAATCTTTTTCTTTCACTAAAATAACTCTGGAGCGTGGTGTACATAGCTCATTGGACGGAGAGCAGTGTGCTTGTGGAAAAAGGAATTAATTAATTAAATATGGTGATTAAAATTTGAGCAGCCACAGTCTTGTTAGTGTCAAAGGGTGCTTTTATTAAGTCTGTATTTTTGCGTGTGTGTGTGCGTGTGTGTGCGTGTGTGTGTGTGTGTGACAAAGATAAAGATAAAGAGGGACTGCTGCTCTTTGGGGGACTGGTGCAATTCTTGTGTGGAAGCTCACTGACATAATTGATTCTCGTCCCTAAACCTTAACCATCATAACTAGATGACTACTCACCCTTAACTTAAACTATGAAAACCATTTCCTCCTTACTGATGTTGACATTTTTAAGACTAAACTTTAGGATTCATTCATCCATTACATAAAATATAGCCATTTATCTACACAGATAGTTTGGGTTTTATTTGTCCGGGTGCCACCCCAATACAGGTAAATAAAACTGCATGATTAGTTCTCATTGAAACTACTTAAGAAATAGAGTCAATATAAACTGTTGACAGAGAGGTCTCTGGATTATGGAGTTATAGGTAGATTGTATTTTGGGTGGACTGACCCTTTAAAATATAGCTTTACTCACTAAACTGTGCTGATACAGTAGTTCATGTATGTGTCTCAGACACATACATGATCTAAATATGTTTTATTTTAAACAGTAGTTTGACAAAATAATCTTACCTTACAGTCTTAAAGCCGTTTCACACCAAACACAGATTTTCGTCTGAAGAATCAGTTCTTATGAATGCTTGCACAGCCCTGCACAGGGGAAAAGATTCGGATGGACCTCGATTTCAAGGTATATTCCGCCTGTATGTTTTGACTTTTTTTTCCCGCCGCTGTTTCGCTATAGACCCACCCTGCTGTGCTGTGATTGGCTAGTACTCATCACATCGACGGTCAAAAGTCAGAGGTGGTAGGGTTAGGCCAAAGAGGACAGGGTTAGACTTATACCTAGCCAATCACAGCACAGGAGGGCGAGACCAGGCGAAACAGAGGGAAAAAAAGAACGCTGTTGGACCAATGAATCAAGCAATCGACTGCCCAATAAATAAACAAGTAAATTAATCAACCAACCAACCAACCAACCGATAGATAAACAAATAAATACATAAATATCACACATAGGCTATTAGCATATACGATGTGGAGCTGCACTGAACCTTGCTTCAAATGTCCCTTTGAAAAAGAGAAACCAGTCAATCCCATGGGCTAACTCTCAAACTGGTCCTCACAAAAATAGAAGTACAAGAGCATAACTTTTACATACATGTATAACCACATTCACATAGCCACACATTCTTTCTCACTTTATTGTGCACGCACGCACGCACGCAAAATCTATTTGGATAATTTGAATTAAATGTTTTTCCATTGTCTCTTTTAAAAACCATCAGGCCTGTACTGAAGAGCCTTACTTAACCCTTATTCCCTACCTCAGTTAACACACTGTTCTTCAGTAACACACACACACGCATACGCACACGCACGCGGATACACACACATTTCCCCCTCTCTGGTCCTCTGAGCCCCCCTTGCCATTAACAGGCCACCGCAGCACGCCTTCTCCATTTAGGTCCTCTAGTCCCAAACCCCCCCCATACGCACGTACGCACACACACGCACGCACGCGCGCACACGCGCACACACACCATCCTGCGTCTCAGAGGATTTGTGGAGAGATATTTTTTCTCTCTGCAGACGACCAGGCTGCAGAATTGTATTTGTTTTTTCAGCCTGTAACTGCAGACAGTAGCAAACCGCCGGACTGTGTGTGTTAACTGTCTGTGTCCACATTTGTTATGACGGAGTATATCATGTAACAGCCTGAGTATCTGTAGCCTTTAGGTTTTATATGTCTAACAAGCCTGAATATGTTTGACACTGTTTTGGATTGGCAGGAGCAGTTTTTGGTCTCCAGGGTATTTGTATCTTGAGTGACATGTTGTGGGATCCTTCTCCAAAACTGTGCTGGATGTGTTTTTGATTTAATTTATAAACACTATCTCAAAGATTTAACTCGTGCACAGAATGTTAAATCATTAAAATTCTATTTTATTTTTAAATTACGCTATTTAGATGATAATGAAACAAATACAATTGAATTGACAGAAAAGCAAATATAGAGATTGTTTCATGTATGTAACCTCCAGTGTGAATGGTTAAACATTAAGACGGGTGGCTGATTGATTTTGCTCTCTTGCAGTGGATGTTTGAGCATGAATGACTCTGCGTGTGTCTGTGTGTGTGCAGGTATTTTCACATGAGGAAAAAAATAAAGTTGCTGTGTTTCTGAGGTCGTCTTTGACCCTCAGCTGCTGTCATAACACATTTGTCTTTATATTAGGAGGAATGTTATTGTGTTTGTTTAATCTTTTGTTAAATCATTTTCAATATTTATGACATGCATTGTGCTGGATGTGATTTAATCCAGCTAAAAAAAAAGTCACATCAGAAAGCAACACTGTCTCCTGGAAATTACATTTATATACTAATTTGTTTTGCCAAATACATTTTGGGGGATAATTATTGTGCTGGTTGCGTTCGGAGTTTTTTAAGTGAAGGAAATGTGCAGGACTTTGACACCAGAGACTGGGACTCACGTGGTTTGGTTTAGGCAACAAAAGCACTTTGGTTAAGGTTATGGAAAGATTTTTTTTGTTAATAACAAACATGTCACTCCTGTCTCAAGTGACTTTGACTTTTATTAATATCAAACCAAGATCCTTATCTTCCCCTAACCTAAACCAGGTGCTTCCAGTGCCTAAACATAACTCTAAAAACCCTAAATCATGCTTTAGTGTCTACGAGCCATGTATTTTTTATTGCAAGCGTAGATACTGTAGTAAAACAAATTATATATGATGATTTACATTTTGCAGATACATTTAATAATACAATTTTGCAACTTTGCAAATATGTTCATGAAGAACATTTCTTCACTATGTTGATAAAAACATATTTGTAGCATGCATGTATAGCTTTATACCTTTAAAAATGTATTTGCTGTTACAAACTAGTGGCCTATAAACAGAATTTCTAGGAGATGATTAGAGTTGCATCATGATGTGACTGAATAGCCTTTTAAAATAAAATGAAACAAGGTTAAAACATCCTCAGAGCTTGCTCTAATGAAGGTCTTAGATTAAGCTTAGATTGTATATTTGGTGCATATATATATATTCATTGTTTTTTTTAGGGATGCACAATATATAACAGAACAGATAAATAATTGGCCAATAATGGGAAATGTATTATTCTGATAATTAAATTATAGCTGATAAATTATCAGCCGATAATATGAAGCCAAATTGCTTTAATTTACTTAACAAGTATAGCATCTACACATAGACAATACAGTAGTTGACGGTATGCACCTTTATAGTTGGTTTGCAATCCACAAACACGTATTGAGTAAACATTGACATGTTTGATTTGACAGATTATGTCAAAGCATTTAATTTAAATTTTAAATTATTTCATAATGAGTTTATGGTCTCCATCGTTCGTCTAAAGTCTTCATCAATACATCATGATGCTCATTTTGTAAATTATGCTTCAATTAAGAAGAAAATAGACAAAGCAGGGGATGCATTGGGGGCGTGGCTACCGTGTGATTGACAAGTCACCATGTTAGCAACAGGATAGCTTAGCAATGCTAACTGTGGCCCTGTGTAGATTTAAATAGATGTGAACTTGTTTTGGGTGTTGTCTGTGGTTTCGTCCACAACTTTGAGTTGTAGGCTACCTTGCTAATCAAGCTAACTAGCTATTAGCTGCTAACTTAAGGGAAAGTTTGCCAATTTTCAATTGGCTCTGTGTCACTGCAGCGAACAGCACAAGCATCCGGAGCTCCCTGCTTCCCCCGCCGTTAAAAATCCAGTTTAAAATTATCGTTATCCTCCTCAGCTCCGCCATCTTCTCCAAATATGGTAACATCTGGTTTCAAAAGCCCAAGATGACGACGGCCAAATGCCAAAATCGAGGCTTCAAAATGGTAGTCCACAAACCAATGGGTGACATCATTGCTGCTACATCCATCAGTTTTTACAGTCTATGGTCTCACTAAAAAACCAAAAAGAAAATACACACCTCTCATATGTTCAGATAACCAGATAACATTTCTATCTAGTGTTCAACATCTTTTATTGAATACATTTAATTTCAAATCCCTAATGTTTATTTTATTTTCCTTTCTGTCTTCCTCTCTCTCGCTCTGTACTGTAAAATAGCTACATAATTCCATTTCTCCCAGTAAAAAGTCTCTCTTCTTGTGCTGCAGCCACTGACTCCTAGTGCGGCGCACTGTTCCGCGCTGCTGCCCTCCGATCTAACATGGCAGCTACATTACCATCTCTATGTAAATTGCTCTTTGACACACAGACAAGGGGGTGTACGAGGGATAGAGGGTGCAGAGTGTTTGTCAAACCCCTCCGGCCTCCTCCTTCTCCTCATATACCCTGACAGGGGAAATTACAACAGCCGCTGTGCGGAGCGCTGGTCTGGCCTTCTCTGTTAGAGACACTTGTAGCGAGAATAAAGAGTCTTTCTTTAAGAGGGGAAGCAAGTGTGTGTTTAGGCGTGTGTGTGTGTTTTCCAAAAGGCAGAGGTTTCCTCACAGATGTTACGGTACATGTTTTAAAACGAGATTGCGATACTATCCTCAGTCTGTCAGGACTAATTCCTGCAAATATTCACCACTTTCTTCAGGTATGTCATACCTAATTCAAGATTTTTTCCCCCATCTCTCAAAGATTAAATAGGAGCAGCACTCATAACCAAAACAGTTAAGTACAAGTAGATATGAACTAGACAGGGCACTTGACAGATGTTTTTCAAATACAGTACAGCCCCTGCCCCCCTGCCCCCCCATCAAAAGAGACCCAACAGCAGCATTGAGGGCAGATCTGTGTGATTTTCTTGCAGATGAAAGTGAATATGTAATTAACATGCTATAATTGCTGGCAGTCTCTCTTTTTATTTCAAGATGAAATGATGCGAGCTCTCTCCCAAGCCAAGGTCAGAGGCCCGAGCCTATGCAATACATATTTAATGGAGGAAGAGAGACTGTGAACATATGTGATGGATACTCGAGCTATACTGTATTTTAAAAATCTGCCACATATGCTATTGCTCATTTTAGCCTGTGAAATATATCAGGCAGTCAAATAAATCCCTGCATAGCATCTTTACATTGCATTATTTATTATTTTCAACGTGCCATAAATACAATTTTTTTTTTTTTCTTTTCAGTTCGCAGGGTCTCAATTCAGAGAATGATTGTTCATTTCCTCAACTTCCAACATAATTCGGTAGCCAGACCACAACTAGAAAACACTCCACTTAACATAAAAGTAAATGGGCTACCTCTGCCTCATGCGCTGACGTGGTTTCGTGGCTCATTCTTCATTTCGAGATCGTTTCAGCGTTACCGCCAATGCCGCCATGCTCTATAAACCTTGTCCTAACCACCGCGCTGCTCCATGCAAACGGCATCACAAGCACAAGCTCTCTATAGACTTCAAACGCATAAAGTACGATTTAGCTTTACGAGTGGCCCCTAAGAATCCACGCAGGCATAAGACAAGACAGCATTGTTGGATGGTGAACACCCCAAAATATAATGCGGTGAGAGATGGAGCTGGTTAAGCGTCTCTCTGCCAATGATATCAGATTAAGCAGAGCTTTCAGAGCCCGTCCGGTGCTGGCTACATGCATGACCTCATCAGCTGTGGCTCGGGTGGTTTGGCAGCGAGGGACCGTGTATAAGTTGTGGCAGGAGATGATAGAAAATACAGCAGAGACGTTTTCTGCAAAAAGAGCGTGTTGGTGCCGACACTGGCAACGGTTTGATCCTTCAATGCTTTATTTGAATTAAGTCAACAAGAGTAATGCTTTGGAAGCATTCGGGGGTCTAAATCCTTCAAAGAATCAGAGACATGTAAAACCATGTATTCACTTGTTTACTACAAAATGTGAACGCTTTGTACTGAGTGACCGTCGTTTGGAGAACCGGAACTTTTTTGCTCAGTGTGGCTGAAGTACACAATCCAGAATATAATAATATGATTAATATAAGCACCAACATGAAATGACAAAGGCACAAAGTAACAGTACCGACAAAACACAGTTGCAAGCAACCTCATGCCCATTTAGGTCCCTGCCTCTCAGAACTAGAAATCCACATTATACCTACTGAAGTCTTGACTCCTAATTTTTAATTAAAAATGGCATAAGCAAAATAAATCTTGAACTCTTGAACTCCTCATCCAGCTTTAAAGTCCATAGATTTTTATAAATCAGTGAGTTACAATTGCTACCTCTAATTTCCTTTAGCTGGTTGAAATCAAACATTGAATACCTGTCATCATCTTTATTAAGGTTGTTGGAGATAGGTCAAGGACTGGTCTATCCCTGACAAAGCTATACATTATTTGTCAAAATTAAGTGGTTTACATCATTTTGCAACAAAGAAAGGATACAGAAATCTTCCACTCTGTTTGGACACAAATCTCATAAATCATTACTTTTTATAAGCTATATCTAGTTATTTATTTCTCTAATGCATACATAATATACTCAGTTATTTTGAGGTAGTGACCCCTCATAAAGAGCTGTTGCATTAATAACATTATAATACTAAAACTCCTTCTACATGGCTGAAATGCCAACGTGTTTAGAAATTGTACACATGGCCAACTGAAAGTGCAAAATACAAATACCATTCCTGATGTTTCCAAAATGGCAAGGAATGGGTGATTTTATCTGCCACTAAGAGAACATTTTGATAAATGTATACATCAAACCATGTCATCAGCTTAGCAATTTCAAATTAATTTGTCCTTCACAGTGCAACACAAAATGCCGTGGCTCCTTTCTTCCCCGGGCTTCTTGCTGTCTTTCAGAAGTTTTTGAAAGGAGAAAATTTCCTTTTATTACAAGGCAAACAGTTGTTGGTGTTCTTTATCAGACAGCTCTTTGAAGAGAAAAAGAGTGAGAGAGAGCTATGCAGACATTTAACCTTTTTATATAGTCTCACAATTGGGGCTCTCAAGGCCTTTCATTTGTGAAGTTCCTGTGGAAAAATCAGGGAGCTTGGACTCATTACATCTACCGGTACAGTATATTTATATTTCAGCTCCAATCAAAGCTAGCCAATATGCCATCCCTATGTATTTTCTCCTCTGAGCCCTGCCTCCCCACTATAATTTCCACCGACATTTTGTGTGCAAATGCAGTAATAGACACATTTATCACATCAAAAGGGATTCAATTTTCTTTTCAATCATTCACCGGTATGAATAGCGCCACATCCTCTGCGGCCAACAATGAGGGGCCATTACCGTGAGCTAAAGGATGGTTTCGCCTTCTCTATGCATTCAAGGGGAAAGTGTGTCAAACTGTTTGCTGACGCCAACGTTTGTTCTAGGCAAATGGAGACAGCTTTCAGACAGGTTAGTATCCAATTTTATTGTCAGACAAATGTCATTTTTGTTTGGGGCCGAGGTAATCATTGGGCTCAGACACCGGTGTTCCTTGACAGTAAAGCCGGCAGTTAGTCCATTTAATACTCTAACTCTCATGTCAGTAACAGATTGCCAAGTCCAGACATGACACCCGCTGTCTCCTCATTATGTGAAGAGGGTGACATGCAGGATTCAGGCCTCAGCCGTCAGTGGAGGGGCTGATTGCCCGGGACATTGTTGATCTACATGGGGAAAGTAAATACTTTACAACTGCAATTAATTGTTCCCTTGCACTGACAGATCAGAGATGTGGACAGGATATTTTCTGTCATATGTATTTGCAGTGACATACGTCACGGTCTCAGAGTAGCTGCAGGAGTGTGCGTGCTTGGAGTTACTGTATGTCGTTACTGCTGCACTTCAGGCCTGTGCTGAATTGTGCTGCAGGTTTGTGAAGTAAAAATAACTACTCAGTGCTGTACAATACTGTATTATGTCCAGCTCGGGGAGGTTTGCTCAGCTTCTGCGTACTACTGCATAGTTTTAATCTTAATGCCTTAAAAGTATTATGTAGCATTAAAGAAAAGTAAACAAGACAGAAAAAACATAGCAAATTCCAAGATATGCTCATGATTTTGGAAGGATTAAAGACTTGTATGAATGGATGAAATGTGTATATGTAGGTGTAGAAATAAATAGGGCCTATACATAATACAACACTGAAAACAAAAACTAAGACACACAACAACCTACTCCTACAGAACACGCACGCACACACAGACAAGAATCGATATAAGGACACAAATATTAAAGATGCATTAGATACATTTGCAAAATCATGGACTTAGGTCTTGACAACAGAAATAGAGTAGTCAGTGTGCAGGAATAGAACTAGCAGCATCTCTGCCATATATGGAGACTGCCAATAATGGCAGAAGCAGCACAGTAATTTGCTTTAGCCCCCTTAGCCTGTGAATAAAAACAAGTAGTCTGCACCTGTAACCTGCTCTGAGATGGTATTTAGGAGTGGTTGGTATTTCATGACTTTGGTCATAAAGACATTTGTGTGACTGAGGGGCTTGACACAGTCCAGTGCTGCTCAAACACAGAAGAACTCAGAATCTTCAGGATAGTATCAATAATAAGGAGTGTTGGAAAAGGACGATAAAGTGATGGAAGGAAGTCTACAGCATACTTTATGATATTTGAGATTCAAAAGATGAGATTTAAGAGGTTAATTTATGGTTACTTGCATCTGTGTGTAGTTCTTTTTACGTATTCACTGGTCTCTTGAATTTGCAACTGCATGAGTGACAGCACGCACACACGCACTATTCTTCTGTATTTTAATAACGATTATTCCATCAGAAAGAGTCTTTGTTGATATTAGTCAATGTAGTATTTCCTTGAACGAAAGTCCAGAGTTCTTGAGAACGTCTAAAGAACGTTTTCTAAAGAATTTCAACAATTCATATTCAGAACATTTTAAATCTGATCTCATTCAGTTTTACTCACAATTCATCAGATTGTGACCACAAAATGAAAAAATTGAAAGATTAAGGTCATCCTGCATACACTGTCATGCCTCATAATGGTTCTATACTGGACACACCCACATAGTCTCAGGTAATTCAACAGGTCTATAGTAAACTCTGGACAGATTTCTTGATTTCCTCACTTCTTTTACATTGCTTTGATACAATACCACAGCCACATGGACACACTAACGTATAAAGTATTATACTAGCGTATAAATCAAACCAAATAATAATCAAAACAAATCCAACAAATAGATGGAAGGAATCTGTGTAGTCAATAGTGTAAGGATTGGATGAGTGAAAATGTGCTGTTGTGCTGTAAAAACAAGGAAAAGGAAACAAAAGACACAATGCAGAGAGGACCGTCATATTAAATGCCCCCATTTTCCTTTCCATGTTTCACAATTAAAATGTTATATCATTCCCAAAGTACACTACAAGTCTAAATTTTACACCATCGTTTTGTAACATTTAGAGGCTGTTTGTTGCTTATTTGGGGAATAAGAAAACAACTCATCACAGTTTTCTTCTTCTGTATAGGCCTACCTTTTTAAGTTGCATCCATCTCCAAACACAGGACTTCCACCCAGGAGACCACAGTTTGTGTCACATGTGAAACCAAAGGTCAACGTTGAGTTATTTATGCCGAGTATTAAGTTACAGTGAATTAATTTAGGTAACAAATGCCCTTATTTTAACCCAAACCACAATGTTTTTCCTAAAATTAACCAAGAAGTTTTGTTGCCTAAACATAAGTTTTGTGTGATTTTATCCACATGGCGACGCGTCATAGTTTGAAGTGTAAAAGTGACATCAAGGATTCCTGACCAAGCATCTGTATGTGACAAGTTGGGAATGAAAACGGGGCGTTAAATGACAAAATAACACGTGAAAGGGGGCGTGCTATTACGCTTTCCCATGAGATCAGGTTGAGTGAAGATACCATTTTCTTGCCACCATTTTTGTTTTTTAGTGAAATATCTATTTAGCAATATCTATCTTACTACTGGATGGATTGTCATGAGATTGGGTACAGATATTCATGGTCCCCACATGATGAATCCTAATGAAGCTATAAGTTCAGTCAGGAAGACTATTCTTGCTGCTGCTCAGGAGACGTTCCTCGATCACAAAACTCCCTTTAGAGTCTAAATGCCAAAGACTTTCTGCCAAGACTTAATTATCACATATCTGTTGTAATAAACACATTATCTTTACGTCATTCATGATTTTTCATCTAGTGCCACCAACACATCAAAGTTTTCTCTTGAAATAAATATCTCAACAAATATTGGATTGGATTGCCATGGCATTTTGTGCAGACATATGATGAATCATATTGACTATGGTGATGACTTTTCCATTAGCTCCACCATAAGGTCCACATTTATTGTTTTGAGTGAAATGTCTCCATGATATATGAAATTGATTCTTTATCCAGAAAAAAAAAAAAAAGCTTTGTAGCAGTTTCCTTAAGAAGGAAGAGTGAAGACATATCCTTTATAAGCAACAACAAATAACCAATAATGACATCTTCCAAACCTCTCCTCCGCTATTCTGCCTTTACTCCTTTTATTTCTGTGGTTGCATTACTTAAATGACTTGAGTGAAAAAGACTCAATAATGTCAAAAAGTCAAGCGAAACTCCAGCAACATTAACTCAGATTTGGTACTCTTTCATGCTGTCTTCCAACACAACTGGTACTTTGTTGATCCTTTCATAAATGACTAATTTTCAAGGCTCAAGGGCCCACATGTTAAAGCTGGCATTCTCCATATTAACAATCATGAGGAACAAGAAATAAAGAGAAGCCAGACATACAGTAAGTGAATCTGTCTGAAAAGTGTCACAACAGTATATGCATGCATGCCTGGGTTATTGTGTGTGTCATCTCTTTTTCAACCAGCCCTCTTGTTCTTGTACTTGAGAGGTACATATGCAGTAACACAAACACTGACTCCACTACTCCATTCTACCGCCTGACCCTTACATATTTAATCGAGACACTCATCTCTCTTTCAATACACAACATCTTTGATGATGAGACGCTCTTTGATGGCAAGTGAATTTCATTTTCGTCTAAAAGCTTGCAAAGTATTCGGTTCAAGATGATCACCACATTCGTGACTTCTAGGCAATTACTGTAATGATGCAAAATGGTAAACATTGGCCCAACATCTAAATAATTTAACAGACTGAAAACATGCTGCTCCAATGTTTATGAAATTCGTTTTGTGTTTACAGAGTGATCATGTTGAAATGTTCCATGGCATTGAGCTAGCATGAAAGGTCATGTTTGAATGAACTAATTCTATGATTTTTAAATGGCTCCTCTAGATTACAGTGACTCCGGTCAGACAATAGACTCCACCCATCGACAGTCTTTGCTGGTGCAGCCAAATGTAATGCATTTGAAAATTATTTACAGGATCTAAAGTCATCTTATTGGCCTGATTTTTTGGCGTGTGCTTACTTTTTTAGCTTGAATGAAGTTCAATAAAGTAAACTGTAACCTAAATTCTGCATTCGGCCTGTGGGACTTGCTGCAGTGATGTTTGCAGCATGCTCAGTTTTAATGTTAGAACAGCGTGGTGGGGCATCGAGTATCAGAGAGCTGTCCTGTAATTGACTGCAAAGAGAGTTCAGTTTTTGGAGAGAAAATACGCTGTGCTCAATTTGGACACAGGTGTCACCTCTTTGTGGCTGTGAATGGATTACAGACATCCCATAGTGAAAAGTTAATTAATTTCAGGCCTTTATTCTTGCATTGCAATTTATTAGACACTTCAAGAATGTTTTTTTTTTTTTAATTTAAGTAATAATTTCAAGTACAGTGGAAGTGATTTTTTAATTTTGAAAAAAATTCTTTCAGTAAATTAAGTTTTTATTTCATATTATTATATTAAGTTATATTTTCAGGCATTTTCGATTAGTTGAGCCACAGAAAGACGCTGAGGCAGCATAATACATGTTTAAATGAGTAAGTAAAAGTTTGTTTCTCCCAATGACTTTTCTCAGTGAATTCTGCAGAGCTGCAAGCACCAGTGGTTAATATGTAAACTCTGCAGGAGTGGAGATGAAGATGCCCATAGGAACATTGGCCCCTGATAAGCAAGCTGGACTGCTGAGTCACTGGACACACAGGTGGACAATTTCAGTGACCTGCAAAACCACCGATGGCTCTCGAACTGTTCTGACAAAAGCAGATCTTAGAGCTCTGTTGTGGATTATATCACTATCAGTAAGACTCTTCTACCTCATTCAAATTTTTTGGTTTATTTTGTCTTGTTTCAAGATCAAACCCACATTTGGCTTTCCAGAATGTTGTGGACCATGTTTGGAAGATGTTTTGATGGTCTACCAATGGAGTAGGACTTTGGTCCGAAAGGTGCTGAACAAGTTCTGGCCCTCCAACTTTTTGAGGGTAAAATCTCTTAAGGCTTTACATCTATTTTGCTGAAAATGGACAGTAGGTGTGTTGGTGCTGGGACTCAGCTTCTCCACGTGGACCTCCATATTGATGAGCACAAACCTCGTAGAGGAATCCTGGATCTCCTCAGCAGACTCCGTCCTCACTGGAAGGCACAGGACATTCAGATGAAGGCAAGTGAATGTTTGTGTCTGTGTCTGTGATTCAATAATGACTGTTTATCTGTATAAAAGAGTAGTTTCTCATACAGTATTATCTGTCATTATTGTATCTCTATATTGATTGCTGCATGGTTGGCTGTTTAGATAAACGTCTATTTCTGTGACTTGAATTCATATGGAACCTGTGTTCACCATGTATTATATACTGATTGAGCATTTTATCATACCTGAGGGGACATTATGCTTCTTTCTTGTGGGAACCTCTTTGTAAAGAAAGGTCAGAGTTTAGGGTTCATGTTTTGGGGTATTGGTCTTCCATCAGACAACCCCTGACTGGAACACCAAATGTCTTTTCAAATGATTTCACTGCCACAGACAAATTTCAATTTGTCTGAATAAAATCATGAGAGTTGTGGCACGCTCGTGATCTTGATCTTTTGGTGTAAGGTGGTCATAAAGCTCAGTCTTGTGCAAATAGTGAAGTTCAATGATGTGAACATTGTTAACAACCAATAGGTGCAGTCTTCCAGCACCAAACAAGCAGCAAACTGGGTAGACCGTGAACATGGAGGGGAGCCCGGAAAGGTGCTAGAACGTGAACAAGTCTCAGTTCTCTTGAACTGTGGGAAAGGACCAGAAACTAGGAGAGAGTGAACAAAACCGTGTTATGAGTCAGTGTTTAATTTGACATGTATCTGATCCATCAACCAACACTTATTTTAGTGAGAAATCTTAATTTTTAATGGTTGCCTCACATTCCCACGGTCTTCTCCCACTATATAATAGTGCAGCTAGTCTCACGTAGCCAGACCTATCTCCACAGCACTGTGTCCGTGCTCGGGTGTAGGTCTGGATTGAATGTCTTTCACTCTGGTATAGTGGA
>JAOVVB010011787.1:0-16694 GCA_028570985.1 Heterobranchus longifilis | reverse complement strand
CAAGTTTGCGCACCAATAATGGATGTAGATCCTGGACATGTGGTCTTGTGCAACGCCCACATGTAAAACACAGACACTCCTACCTCCGTGATAAACACAATAACAGAAAAAATTCTAACTCAAACGTCGTTTGGAAAACTAGTCCCGTCCGAATAGGGCTATAGTCCTCTCCGAAAGGATTGGAAAGGAAAAGCATTATAATTATTATTATTATACTGAAGACATTTGGGTTTAAGATCAAAAGATGAATGTAACATGTCAGATCAACATATGTTCAACTTTAGCATCTTTTTTAACCCACCTATTTTTTCAAGTGATTAAAATATTCCAAAAATACATTGAACAAGATGGTCACTGGGAACAACAGCACTTAATACCAGAAACATTGTAAGAGTTATTATTTAGTATTGATTTAAACCTAATGCAGACAGACACTAAAAACAAATTAAAAGCTACATAGAATTAAACTAGAAGCATGCTAGAAGAATGTTAAGCTTGAGCAATAAGACCTTAAACAATACTATATATACTATACTATACTATAAACTATGTATTTAATTTCAACCTACCTAACACATTCCTTATGCTAATAGCATACCTAATGGCATTTACCTTATGCTGATAAAAAATAATACTGATAACTGATGCAGGCTGAGTGTCCAAAAAGCACAGGTGCTATTTATTAGTTATTTTTTCTTTCGTCAACAAGGAAACGCTGCATTTTTGTTACAAGAGAGTTTAAAGTCATGTGTAGACAGCACATTTTCGTGACCTCTAATTCTTATGGAGAAAAATGTAGGAAAAGTTACAAAATTAACTTTAATGTTATTTGGGCTCTTCATTATTTAAATTATATAGAATTTAATAACATTTCAATTAAATATAGAGACACACTCCTTATTTCTATAACTATCATCAAGAAAACAATACTTCTAAACTGGACAAAAAAAATCACTGCATGATGCATGACATTACATTACATGACATGACATTAGTAACATGACAGCTTTTAATGACAGCTTTTATTTTCATCTACTGTAAGTTCCCTACATACAAGCATTCGAGTTACAAACTTTCAAAGATACAAACATGTATTTGCACATGTTCAATCGCGGAAGTTAGATCACATGTCCGGCATTGTCGACATGTCCCACTGTCACCTGTTATGGAACACACTATATACTATGTATATAAAGTGCATCTGAAATATTTAGTTTTTTTTTTTTTTTATTCAGAAAGTGAAAAAAAAACTCATCCATTCGAGATTCAATACACATCAAGTGAAATATTTCAAGGCTTTTTTCTGTAATTTTAATTGCAGCTTGTATCCAGTATCTTAAATTTTAGATTATTTACTAAGACAAAAAAAAAGGATTTACAATACAGAAATGTCAGACGTCCAAAAAGTATGTTCATTTATGCACTCTGTACTTGGTTGAGCTCCTTAGAATGAATTACTGCACCAATACTGTTGATACCTGATGGTTATTGCAAGCAATGCCTATGCAAATAAACATTAAATGTTATTTTTTTTAATGTACTTTTTGAAAATTTGTTTTCTACTTTAGCTTCACATAAAAAGTGGCAAGAATTAACAAGCGCAATCCAGTGGCCATGTGGGACACGCTAACAGTGGAGGAATTTCTTTAGAAAAAAAATTTTTATATACAGAAAATATGCACACACATTTGCCTCTTCCTGAGACACAAAACAAAATAAAACCTATTTTCACCTGGTATCTACAAATTATATTAACTCCATTTCTTTAAAAAAAAAAAAAAAAAAAAAGACTAAAATGCATTTATCATATTTTAAAATGAAACCTATGAATGAAGGATTTTTAACTACAAATTTTAATTTTTGCCTAATAATTATGTTTATCACAGAAGTTAAGAATTATGCAGTGTAGGCCTGATTAGGAAAGGTGTCGTTTATTGTCTTTTGTTGTTGGAGTATGTTGAGTATGACTTAGTCAACCGGAAATACATTTGTATTTGTACACATATGTACATATTTGTAGAAAGCTAAACAGGGTGGCTTATACAACTTACAGTGTAATGTTCATGGAATTCTACAACGTTTAGTCTGTATGTGCATGAATGGTCTGTTTACAACTTGTATTTCCTCGTAGGTAGTCTTGCCATATTAGCAAATAACATTTGCTTTGGGGAGCCTTCCATTGAGTTCTTGTCTGACACACAACAGATAAGAACACAACCACTAGCCCCAGGCACTAATACCATCCAATACTCTTTAAAAATTAAGGTGCTTGACATCCTGGAGTCTAGCGACAAAGAACCCACAGCACTTTCAAATTAGCATGTTGGGAATGCGGGAAAGGCCCCTTGCATGTGTCATCTCCTGTTATACTGAACTTCCAGCCTCCTCACACACAATATTGATGCAGATCAATCCCGGCTATCCGTTATAACTCAAATGAAGATGGGTTTCCTGTTGAGCCCGGTTCCTCTCAAGGTTTCTTCCTACTGCCATCTCGGGAGTTTTTCCTTGCCACTCTCGCCGTTGTCCTCGGCTTGCTCATCAGGGACAATCTTATCATTTTGATCCATACACATTCACATTTCATACAAACTTAAATAATTCTTTTGATTGTGTTAAGCTGCTTTGCAACAATGTCAATTGTTAAAAGCGCTATACAAATAAAATTGAATTGAATTGAATTTCCCTGAGCCTCACTCCTATGCATCAGCCTGGAAAATTGTGACAAATATCAGGTAAAAGAACTTCAACATAAAGGGTTATGTAATTCTTCTTTAGTTTAATTGTTTTTTAAAGGTTGGTATGTTGATGATTAATCAATAGGCTGTTTCTCAGTCACTGGTGGGAAAATCATAATGTGTCTGATTAGTATTTTTTTGTGAATGACATTTGTTAATTTTTTTTTTATCAATGTTTCTTCTTTTTTCAATTGTGGATAAGATAATTAGAGAGGGGAAAAGGAAACTCTTAGATCTCTCACTATTGATAAAATGCTGTGTAGCCTGTGGCATTTTTACAAAACCATGCTTGCCTCATCTTGTTGCCAGCTGAAATATTTCCATATGTGGGTCAATATTTCCCGCTTCAGAGCTGTACTGATGCCAGAATTAATTGTAGAAACTGATCCAGCACACATGCATCAACTGACAAAAAGTGCACTGATCTTATGATTATAAATTAAGAGACAAATCTGTGTTTATGGTGACCATGCCATTTGTGACGACTTTGGCTTAAACTGGACCTGATGACACACAACCCCATATGAAACAGGGCTGAGACTATTGCTGTCTTTGACAAAAGTTCATGTTTCCATATGTCAATAGGGGTTGTTGACCCTTTATAGGATGTAGAGACACTCAAGGATGATTTAAAAGAAGCCACACTTTTGATTTTGTATATACATTTTTACACCTACACTGTGATTCGTCATATTCAAACCTCTCAAAATACCACACACTTATGGACCCTGTCTCAGGGTAAGTCTACACTGCATGCTTACTTGCTCACTGACGTTGGTTAATTTTACTCCTTAGGTATTGGAATTTGCTACATTTGTGGTATTAAAGCAGTTCAGTTGGTACCATAAAGGTATCGATGTTGGGTACCCAGCCCCACACATGGGTACCCAGCCCTACACAGTAGACAGGGGTCAGCATAGGCACTCTAATCAGTCTGTGGATGTTCAGCCTTGTGATTTCAGAAATCCAAGCAGAAACACTTTCTCTTTTTTGGTAAACTCATCTTCTTGTGTTCTTTGCAAGTTAGTAAGAACTTTATCTTTGGTAAGGTCAGCACATAGTCCTAGGCCCACACAGATTGCCGTTGCACTCCCTCCCTCTGCTATACAGGCTGGTAAGATGGGCCTGATTAGCCTAATGGTGGCACTTTACGTGGTGGCAGGTTCTACATTTTGGTCTATATCTTGTCAGCTGTGAGTCCAATAAATATTTTGTCCCCTCTGATTCCCCTGTTTCTGACATACACAAAACAAAAACTATATAGCTTTACTATTTTAGATTTTTCTTGCTTTGGCTAATTTGCATAATATGCAAAACTTAATTTTCCAAACTAGTCCTAGGATTTCACAACATGCCTTATTTTCTCAAACAGCTATAACTCAGGAGTGGTTATGAAAGGCTTGTACAGGACAAGATTTTAAGCTCAAGGGGCTTGGTCATACAAAGACTGAAGGGCTGTTTCTTAGGAAATGAAAGTCTGATTGAGTTAATATTCAGTATAACTCATTCATCTGCTGGTTTGTAATGACATATAATAGTTTGGAAAATAGCCTCCCCAACAGCAGTCTATTTCAGCTGACATTTGACAGGGTTACAACTGAGCCATCTGCATGAAACTTAAATAGAAGATATCGAGAAGGACCTGGTTTACGGTCTGATTCTTCATTCTTAATGTTTCTTTACTCTGAATTATTCAGGTGGGCTAATTTTATTTATATGCACACACAAACAAACCTTTCCATGGCATCAATGATGGGATTGTGCTGTCGTACTTTGACCAGGTGTCACAAAGCCCTATTAATTTCAGACACCAAAGAGGCAGTAATCTGTGCCCCTTTCTTATGGTGCCTTGATGCCTTTTTAAAAAAAGAATTTAAAATTATAAACATATATTTGAATTTCAACAAGTAAAATCACAAACCACTGACACTGCATCACAGTTTGCCCCATACCCTTCTGTCTGGCAATGATCACTATGTTTAATTAATAGGTTAATGGTAAAAAAAAACATTGTCACAATTCAGTGAAATCCAGGGCTTTCACTGACTACTATGTTGGCATGTGTAGCGTGAATGGAATTTTACTTCCCACTTCTTGCGTGGCATGCAATCAGCCTGCCACAAAGCATTACTAGTGTTTTTTTTTTTTTTTTTTTTCACACGGCCACTCCGTGCAGGGCCTGTTTTGAATGTTGTTAGACTTCGCTCCGCTCACATGCGCCATGCAAAAATTTTGCATTATGGCCACTGATGGATGAACAACATTGATCACCAACTATACACTAGCAAGCTGGTGAAAGGAACATGGGGATCCAAGGCTGACCCATGTCCATGGGGACCAAAGGCAGCCAATGCAGCACGAACCACCGAAAATGTCATTGCTGGCCCACAAAAGAAAGGCACCAAAACGCCCAGAGCACCACAACCCACCACACACGGGGCTCAGCAGGCAATGAGCCCAAAGCCGCCATCCAAACTTCCCAGATCCTGATCTGAACGAGTATGAGAACACCAATGTCCTGGTGCCAGACACCACAGCACATCTCCAAAAGCCGTGCGGAGATGTGCCCTAATAAGCCAGAGCTGCCCCAGCGGCACAGGGGGAACCCAAAGCCTAGGAGGTTTTAATGTTGAGATTTTAATGTTATGGCAGGTCAGTGGAGGTACAGAGTCGTAGGTCTATGTATGTGGCCATGAAATTGTCGACTAAAGGTAGAGCAAAGAAAAAGGGCATAAAGCTGAATCGCTATATTCCAAAGCTAAATTAAGCTTTCTACCCTTTTCAACTGAGAAATACGGGAACAACCAGACATAAAATTTGTGTATATAGTTCATACACCATGCCAGACTGTTATGCATATTGTGAATTACAACATCAAGTTACAGCTTGCCTAATGCATGACACATGAGAACTCTAGTTATTTAGGCCATAAATCCAAAACTAATAAGCATATTTGTGCCAAAACTGAAATTTCTTAGGTCAAGGTGCAGAAAGGATGCTTAGGCCTAGGACACTTGTATATGTTTAAAATAAATGCTATATTATTTCTTTTATTTATTTATTTATTTTTATTATTATATTATTATTTATTTGTTTATTGTTACTGCTCCATTTAGATTTTCTCTATCTTAATTAAATATAATTATTCTTAATTTCTGCAGTCATTCTGTCTTTGGATTGAATTGCATATTATTTTCCATAATCTAGATGATCACAAGCAAGATTATGAGGACCATAGGATACCTTCAGTTATTCCTAACTTTTTAAAATGAAATATAATTAACATGGAGTTAAATCTAATGGCCTGCCCTTTTTTTTTTTTTTTTTTTTTTTTTAAAACAGATTAAGTAGGGTGGGTTAGCTGTTAGTGGCTACCCGTGAACAACAACCATAGCTTTTTTTTCTTTTTTTTTTTGCTGTCCTTAATTTTAACCCGTTTAATAAGTAATAAAATGGTACTTGTGTGGAGCTATATTTAATGGCCAGACTGTTTTAAGCTATGCTTCTTTTTTATAGATACGAGTGTTAATTCTCAGTGACGCCCTCAATTTTATCATGTTTAGTGATAATGAGACTGACATAAACCTATGTTTCTTTTTCTTTTCTTTTTTAAAATCTAAAAATCATTTCCACTGTAACAAAAGCAGTGCCAGGGGGATTGTTTCTGACGTTACATGCGCTTTGGCAATAAAGCTTGGTGGGGTGTGGTTTGGCAGTAATGGGTCCTGGCTCGGCGGTAACGGGGCATGGTTCAGGAGTAGATCATTTATATAGACATTGAACTGGCGCCTTTCTGACCAGCACTGAGGCAGAGGGAATTGGAGGGGTATTTCAGTTGTAGTATTAACAAACACGCATTGGGGACCTCTGTGACCTCCACTAACTTGTTTAAAAAAAATCAGTAAAATATAGGAGCTTTAAGATGCCATTGCTTGGGTCCCTCCTGCAGAGTCTTTTTCTGCTGGCGTGCATTTGCTTTGTACTGTGCTAATTTAGCCGTGAGCACCCTTCCTCTTTGGCAAAAGACCATAGGTGCATTTGGAACGGGTTTGAGTGGTTTTTCTACTTTTACCTTCCAGTGTTTACCATTTCTGCAGACACTGCACTTTTATTTGAATCATTTGTCTAAATTGCCTTCTGTAGTAGATACACACATACGCGCACACACACGCACACACAAAGAAACCCACATTTTAAGTGTTCAACAAATGCAGGAATATGCATTTTCTAAGATCACTGGTTAAAAGTAACTTTGTCTTCCACAACACTGGAATGCTAACTTGGTGTGCAAGTGTTTTGCAAGATGAGCAAAATTTTTAACACATTTTAACTTGTTAAACGAGTGAGCTCTCGAAATACGAGTAGTACGCATTTGCTTTGTCTGCCGAGCAACATGTGATCAAAACTGAGCCAGTGGTTCTCTATCTCACACTGCAGGATTGTGGATAATCGTCTCCCAGTCGTCTTGGTGCGCGTGTCAAGAAAAAAAGTTAAGGCTGTAGCAATGTGGGAGATGACTCTATTTAAACAATGCAATGTGACATATTTGCGAAATCCCCAAAAGGATTTCAAAGAAAGCAAGTGTCATTAGAGTCACGCATAAAGATGAATCCAGTAACCAGACAGATAGCTGTGTGTGTGTGTGTATAATACTTATTGAGGAACTTGCTGCATATTTTTCTTTAAGGAACAAGAAAAAAATGTGACATCTAAACAGGTAAAGTTATATTAACAAATGCATCATTAAAATGTTATGCTTTTGCAATGTTATGCAAAAAATAAGTTCAATGTTTATTCTCAAATTTTTGTTGCAGGGAGCTACACTGAACAAAATCTGTGGCAAAAAAGAACACTATTCAATTTATATTTTATTTGTATAGTCTTTTTAATAGTGGTCCTTGTCGCAAAGGAGCTTTACAGAATTCAAATAAAATTATAAAAATGTGTATGAAATGTGTAAGAAAATATGTATAAATCAAAATGATTAGATTGTCCCTGATGAGCGAGCCGAGGTTGAGCATGTACGGTATATAAATCATTGGGTTTTTAAAAAGCACATAGCTAATGGAAAACCTACACTGTAAATAAAATAATAATGATAAGCCACCTCAATGTAAAAGTTTAGTAACAAGTGGCACAGCTTTTAAGTTTACTCAACTTTTAGAGCAAGTTGCTGCACAATTAACATTGTAGTTAAGGTCAATTAACTACCTTGATAACACCAGATGCTCATCAGTACCTTACTGATTCTTTTATATTACAATATCATAACCATTTTTAAAAACTAGCAAACATTTGATTTTGAAGACCGTGTCACACACAAAAAAAGAGTTTATGGCAGCAAGAGTTTGTTTCAACATGTGAGTCCTGTAGAAATGGTTTGGATGGCTTCATAGGTGTCCATCCAGTCCTTTTGTTCAGAGCACAGACCTGGCCAAACATCACTCTCAAATCACTCATCGGTTTTCATACAAATATGTTTTACGGATATAACACTCGTAGATGAGCATTAGTGACTCTAAAGCCAAATTAACACAGACATTTTTATAACACTTAACTCAGTGAGCACTGAAGTGCCATGTGATTGCATCTCAGTGAAGGTAAATTGCTTTTTGTTGTTGTTTATTCAGTTTGTGTCTCCTAAAGTTTTCAGGTACACAATGTTGCCTGTTGTCTCAACAAATGCTACTATAGGGCCATTAATTTATTAATTATGATGTTAATTATATAATTATAATAGTAATATTCATTCATATGAATTCAATATTAATTAATTCAACATTTATTTACTGTAGTTGGAATTTTTACAGTGTAGTTGTTTTCTATTTCTTGCAAATTACCAGCAAGTAAGAACTTCATGTCACTAAAGGTCTCTAAAAAATCATGATGCTAATATAGGTTGGCACAATTGCTAAGTTGACATGATGCCCCTAGAAATGGCATGATTCGTCTGCTATTTATAGGACATTCAAGGCAATTACTGCAGTGCCCCATGGGACATGAAATTCATACCCTGGATTTGTTGTTCAAAAAGAATGAACCTAGATGAAGACCAGAGTGCTGGTAATTTTTAAAGCTGATAAATGTGGGGAAATCAGGCCAATTGCACAAACATTGTGTGTAGCCAATGCAACAATTTGAAACTACCGGCTAACTCTCCACCAGATGTGGAACAAGTTGGATAAAAGAAAGACAACAGCATTGTAAGAGCTGTGAAGAAAAGCCCTAAAGAATTTTACAGGTTCATGGTATAACAATCCACCATTCTGAAAAATAAATAAATAAATAAATAAATAAATAAATAAGGGGTCCTTTTCCACGCTCCTGAATTTTATCCCAAACCAGTATAGACTTGGGATTGTAGAAAATGTAGGAAGTTTGTCAACAAGTTCCTCGGGGCTCAATATGGCTTGCCACAAAAGTACAGATGCGTACAGCTTATTTGCTACTATTTAACTGCAAACCTTCTCAAACTGTCATGACTGCATCTCCTTATTAGTCACGAATCACCACAGTTCTGCTAAGCACTGCTGTTACAAACATGATCCAAAAAGGCCTGACCAATTGAAGGGCATCTGAGAGGGAGAAGTCTTACCATTTAATAATAAATAGTTTCTTACTCAAGAAAGCTATAAAAGTTGGTAGACAGTTTGTGACAGAAAATATTTTGATTGCAACGATGACCATTGTTAAAAGCGCTATATAAATAGAATTTAATTGGATTGAATTTGACACCTTGGAATGAGTTTGGCGCAGTTAATAGTGTAGTCGACGATGCAGTGTAAATTCAGGAATACAGGCAAGGCCCCTTAGAGAGAAAATATAGAGAAAATACCACAAGATGCAAACCACTTGTCAGTAAGAATCGGAAGACCAGGTGAATTCATATTGCGGTAATTTCACGGTTTGGGCTTCCTTGGCTGTCTTTGGCATTGGCTCACAAATCTTGATTGAACATCTGAGAGAAGCCATGGAATGCAACACTTTGGTCATGCCAGTGGGTCAGCAACTTGATGCGGTTTTTGCAAGTAATGTACTGTATATGCAACTAAATATTCAATGTTGTATATTAATTCACCTTTAAGACTGTTTCTATACTTTTGCTAACTGCTCAAGTTACTAGAACATACTAATTATTAGGGTTTTTTGTAAAGGTATAGCATAAAGATTTTGCCTCATAATGAGACGTGCTCACCCCATTTTTCTCTCTGGATGTGCCTTTCAGACGTACTACTGTAGTGTGCTGTGGGCAGAACATTATGCTCTGAGGATTTCCTTTACTCTTCAAATCACACCCGTTAACCAAAATCCCAGTTCAAAATCCCAGTTTAGCGGGTGTGTTTTGAAGAGAAAAGAAAATCCTCAGAGCATAACATTCTGTCCACATGATTCTCTTAAAATCACACTCGCTAACTCTGAACTGAACTGAGATTTTGGTTAGTTTTTGTTCAAAATTGTAATGCACTTCCACATCAGTAGATCTTTCAATTAATTGTTAGCTTTCTCCCTGTTTACTTTTCTGCTAAGAGCAACATTTTCTGCTTACTGTAGTAAACAGTAGACTGTTTATGTTGAAGTATTTCCTCTGGTGTTGCTTGGTGGGAGTTGAGGTGTCTCCTAAGGCCTGTATGCACAGTGTCATGTGCAGAGTTATTGCATTGCCCAAAAGAGAGAGGGAGGGGAAAATTTAAGAAATAACTGACCACATTTAGCTGGAAATAAAATCCTGTTGAAGGGGTTCTGCAAAAATGCTGTTTTGGAGACGCAATGTCTTGAAGGAGAAGGCCACAAATATATCGTGTACTTGGATGAAGCGTGTTTTTGCCATTTCCTATAGTATATTAGTCAGCAACACAGCAACCTTTTTATGACTAGAATACATTTTTTTCCTGCATACAATACATACACCAGTTACTTCACTACTACAGAATTTGAGATGTTCCTACTAAGATCGAACATATAAAGAAATATTTGTTAGTGGATGTAACTCTTACCATTTTTAAGTTTGTGTTTTATGTGGA
This sequence comes from Heterobranchus longifilis, assembly GCA_028570985.1. Classification (NCBI taxonomy): domain Eukaryota; kingdom Metazoa; phylum Chordata; class Actinopteri; order Siluriformes; family Clariidae; genus Heterobranchus; species Heterobranchus longifilis. The sequence continues at coordinate 5,935 of JAOVVB010011787.1, read as the reverse complement.
TCAGCACAACAAGAGTATTACAAGTTGAGAGAAGGTATGGGTTAATGATAATTTTCCTAGCTCTGGTTTATATTTTTGTGTAGTGCGCGTGTGCGTTCCTGCATGCATGCGTGGGTGCATTTGTGCAAGCATGTTCTTGCATGAGCAGCATTGTTTCTTTAAAGTACACAAGTACACAGGCGAGTAGTTACACCTAGAGGCTAAACAGCAATATTTGCTAAATGAAACATCAGAGATGCAACACCTCTGTCTTGAGGTTATAAAATATATAGATAAATCTAACCATGTATCTGTACAATAAATTAAATATCTTCATGTAATTCTAGCATAAACATGGCATTAAACAGAGGTTAGGATGATATTTGATATTATTGCCATTTTATTATTTTGAACAGAAGTCATGGGAAACAGATGGGTTGATGGGAGCTCCTTGGCCATATGAAAATTCTGGCTAAAACAAAGCATAATTTCTTATTAGCTTAATTTTCTAAAATTTTCAGCAAGGGGATTTCAAGGAAGCTGGATAGAGGACAGGCAATAAAATGCACTGCAATCATCTCTCTCTTTAAAAAAAAAACAAAAAAAAACACCAATATATAATATACGTGTCTAAGAGCATATAAACTAATCAGGACTGATTTTGGACCAGTATACTGTACTCCGACAAAGTGAAATAGAAATTCTTGAATTATTAGAGTTTGCCATGTTGAATAAAGAAAGGTTGTGTCCATGTTTACAAGAACACCATACCGACAGTGGAGTAGGGAAGTGGGAGGATCATGATTTTGGACTGCTTTTGGGCAATTAGTAATGGGGCATTACAAAACAAACAAAACATGAATGGAGCATTGTACCAGGATATATTAGAGGACAGTTTAACCAGCTAAAAAACTGAATCTTAAAAACGATCAATGTTTCAACATGAAACTGCCCTGAAAATACCCCCAGAAATGCTGCCAAAATGGTGTAGCACATATTTAATGCCAAATTCTTCTCTCTTGAATCACGGATTTTGAAATTAAGAGTCCATCTGAGGAACTTGTGTAACCGTGGAGAAATAAGAATAGTTTGTTTGGAGAAATGGGCTAAAGTTTAACCAAAATTTGATTGTTTCTTAGACTTTTTAGAATTTCATTAAAAAAATAAAAATAAATAAATAAATAAAAAGGACAAAGTTTTTCTCTATAAAATTTGGTTAATGCTTTTGTTTGTTAATGTTTGATATTAGAATCCGGGGGTGTGTTTTTGGATGTGTTTTTTTACACTCCTGGTAAAAAAAAAAAAAAAAAAAGGCCATGTTATAGACTTATATTACTTTAAAAAAAAAAAAACTGCATTTTAAAGCAATACTTTAATATTACATACTGTAGGCTATTAAGTTGCTCAATATGAATCCCTTTAGGAATGACAGCATTCATCTTGTAAATTAATCAAAGCAAGTATATAGTATATGTTTTGAAATGTATCACTTTTTTTTGTCTTAATATCTAATGAATATTTTATAGTCTATCAATATTAATGGTTTGAAATTTTCATAGTAGCAGCAACAAGTAGCCGTAGTCCTCATGTTACCAGGGTAACGCACAGAGAAAGCGATGTCTGTGGTGGTGACGTTGCAGGGTGTTCCCTTCAAGGGAAGCTCCTGTGAACAAAATTGCATGCTCAGGAAGCACAGGGTGCACTAGAAAGTACAGAATAGGCGGAGACTGGCCAATCAAAGCGGCTGAGACACTAGCCACTGTCCCTGCCTCCAAACTCTTAAAATCCAACTTTAAAGCAAGCATGTGTGCCACTTTTAATGAGAGAGTGCTTTTTAAGACTAGTGAATGTGTGTGCATTGAGTAAATGCCCATAGGTCTTTTGATAACTGGCTCCATTACTACTGTATAAAGCACCAGTTTTCAGTGTTTCTGAGACGTTAGAATCATTGGATTTTAACAGGGGAAAATGTAAAAATATATTCAGCTGTACTTGGTTCTCTGTCAAAATCAGAATAAGACAATATAAATTTAGTAATGTTTGTGTTTATTTCTAAAGCAATTGAAGAAATAATATCGAATGTGTAGCGAAAAACCCAAAATAAAACCATCATAAACATCATGTGCACAGGGGTACTGCTTTGTTTAGACTCATCTTTTTCACCCACATTGTAACAAAAATACCTCTCTTATTTCAATTAGATCACCGCATTACTGCAGCCATCTCTTCCAGTCTAGTTTCTAAGATGAAAAAGTGCTCTGCACTCTCTGCTGTTGCTCATGACCTGCGTAATGCAGCTTATATTACAAACCCAGTCAGTTGTTTTTTTTTCACTATATCATGCACACTTTAAAGAGACAGATCCCTATTAGATAGGCCATGCAGTCATCCACTTGGTAAAAGCATTGATTATTTTCAAAACAGTAGTACAGTTTTCAAAGCACAATGCCTTTTCAGTACTGTTGTACTGTGCAACATTATACTGTGTGTGAAATGTCAACCAATCAGCACTCCTTCCTTAGCCACTGACTTAGTGAAGCTTACTGAAGGTTTACATCCCTCTTCTCTTTACCATTGAAAATTCATTCAGATTGGGTCAGATCGGGTCAGACTGAGGTGAATACATGAAGCACTATTATTCTAAGTGGGCTATTATTCTGATTGTTATTGGACTATCAGGGTCCCGGTAAATGCACCTAGTTTTTTTGTACACTGAACATGTTTTGACATTGACCAGTTGCTAATGTAATATAGATTTTATTACATTGGTTAATAATAATAATAATAATAATAACATAAAATACATTATCTTTTCTTTGAATAATTTGAAGTTTGCAGTTGCATCATGAACCCAACAAAAGCAGACTGTTATCATGATTATATTGTAACAATATGCTTTTTAATTTTTTTACCACCAAAATCTGCAATTTTTACAGGGGTCAATAGACTTTTTACATTCACTTTATAATGGTTAAAGTATATAGTGTAGTAATATTCTCGTTTTCAACCTTCCCAAGTTCTCCCACACCACCCCACTTCTCCTTGTCCACATCAAATTCAAAACACTAATGCTTGCCTACAAAGTTAAAAACGGCCCAGCACCCACTTATCTCTCAGCTCTAATCACATCCCGATTTTCTGATTCTCCAGCACTGCTCTACTGGTCCCAACATCTCTCACCATCTCTCTGTTCTGGCACATTAATGGTGGAAGGAACTTCCTCTAGATGTCCGTACAGCTCAGTCTCTGACAATCTTTAAACAACAACTAAAGACCAACAATCTGTATCTTCAATATTTGGAAGAAAAAAAAAACACTTGCAGACTGTGTTTGACTTATGGTACTAAGTTAGTTACCTAGTAACCCAGTGTAGGGAACTATCCAATGATGGAAACCTCAAAGCACTTTTGTAAGTAGCTCTGGATAAGAGCGTCTGCCAAATGCCTAAATGTAAATATTGGGAGGTAAATGCAGCACAGCCCTACATTCAGTCTGAATATGTGTTGGTACACACAATGTGCATGGTGTAGAAAGATCCGCTGTACTGTTTATGAAATTTTTCCACAAATAGTTTACAGCAGTATTTTTGTACATAATATTAAATTCTGAGATCTTTTCATTTTCAAGAATACTTTTATTTTTTATTTTGACATTTGGATGAGTGAGAAATTCCGGTATCCTTATGCACATGCTATTTAATTGCCCATGTTTTAATATGAATATAAATTGTGAATTATAGTTAAAATTTTTGGAATTGGCCAAAAATCAGAATTGGCAAGCCAGAAAAAAACAACACAGAATCAGCAAAGAAAATTGCAGTCGATGCATCTCTGGTTACAGTGTTGACAGCTTTGACAGCTCTGTAGCAAAGCCATGTCTTTGGTTATCTATTTCAACACCCCATCAGTGGGGATTTTTTTTTTTTTTTGCAGTTTTTTTGACATATGTTGCATATGTTATCTATGCTAGCTTGCTGTACTGATGTAAATAGCAAACCAGTGTGAGTGAACAAAGTGATTGCATAAATCAATTTTCTCAAGATATCAATACCCATTTGGACCCACCTGCGACCCATAGGAGTAAATGGCACCATGTTTATCACATCTGCAGTCAATATCCATGCAGCAGAGACCGAATTAATTGTACCTCCGTAAATTTCATAATACACTTTTGGTGTATCATGATAAGCACCATGTAGTGTTAGTATGCTTTATGCTTATAAAAGTAGACTTGACTTTTTAAGCTCTGTATGTTTTTAAGTCCTAACATATAAAACCCATGCAGAATATATTTTTTGTGACAATACTCGATGACCTCTATTGTAGTGTTTACTAAAATGACCCACATTGTCCACCACACTTTTTCCCCCTTCCTTTTTTCCTGTTTTAAGCAGACAAACCCTTATTTATTTATTATTATTACACTAAATTTGGGTGTACAAAGGAAGTAGTACATTTGTGTATGCATGTTTCACAAGTTAGGAGTATGCTTTTGTGTTTACAAGAGTGAGCAATGAAAGCTTGGAGACATGCAGATGCTCATGTGCCTGTGAGAATTAACTCTTGTATGTGATTTGGTGTGCTGCAACTTTTTTGAAACTCCTATGTATCTGTGCCTCATTGCAAATTTTTGCCATCCGCTGAGCTTTGTTTTTCTTTTAAGCAGTGTACCAAACATGACTTGTTTAGAAAATTGCAATAGTGAGCAGAAGCTGAGATATAATTGTGCATAGTACTTCATGACCTTCCCAAAGCAAAAAAGATAAATAGTTCCAAATGCAAAATTTAGCACAAGCTCTAAATAATGTTGGTTTAGTGTGTGGTTTTTGTTGCTTTTCTTCCGGCAAAACGTTTCTTCCAGAACTCACTAAAATGCAATTGACAACATGTCTGAATACATGGAAGTTGTTTTATTTTTTTTATATTTTATTGATTCTTCCTTAAGCAAACATGTTCAATTTGCTGTAACAGCGTTGAGTTCATCACAAAAAGTTCTGCTTTATGCTGTGTATGTAAAGAGGAGGGAAACTGTGTTGTTGTTTTGGCCTGTGTGATTTTAACAAGCTCAGAATGACTTGCATAAGGGACGTGTGTGTATGCGCGTGTGTGTGTATGCGCGTGTGTGTGTATGCGCGTGTGTGTGTAGAGTACTATTAAAGGCCAGTCATTAATCAGTCTAAATACTGCACAATGGATACTGTTCTGCTGTCATAAACACTGAGGATATCCAGCCCACTCCTGTGTGTGTGTTTGTGTGCGAGTGTGTGTGTGAGAGAGAGAGAGTGTGTGTGTGTGTGTTTGCACAAATTTGTATCTGGCCTGAACAAGCAGGATTACATAACGTGAGTGGTGGTTGGGGGAGGGGTGGCAGGGGAATGGAAGGGTAGGAAGGGCCTGCTATTATTAGGGGCAAAGCATGGAACTGGTGAGAAAAGACAGTGAGAGAGATGGAAATACAGATAGAAAGATAAACAACTGCACAAAGCATATAAGCGTTCTATAAAGAAAAAGGTGGGCGTGTAACTCACATGAAGCTGCTGACACATGAAGCTGTTTTGCTCGTGCAGGTTTTTTTTTTTTTTTAAATAAATGAAACAGTTTGTGTTTAGGCCAAGGGACATGTTGAGTGTACATGATTTTACATAAAAACACAAAATCATAAAACCCATTATTGGAGTATGAACAAAAGCTATATGTTTAATTTAAAAAAGGTGTTTCCAGATCTGCATTATAATTAAGCAACATCACACAAGAGGGAGTGATGATGTGCTGGATAACAGCATGGCTATTATGTGATGCGGCTTCTCGTCCAGTCAGATTCTCGCATTGGAACTGACTGTTGTGAATTATAGTTAAAATTCTTGGAATATATATATATATATTACCGTTCAAAAGTTTGGGGTCACTTGCAAATTTCTTTGTTTTTGTTTAGTGATTTATTTTCTACATTCTACAAC
>JAOVVB010011756.1:0-16695 GCA_028570985.1 Heterobranchus longifilis | reverse complement strand
GTGGAGTTTCAGTGGGTGGGGGGGGGAAACTGTGGGGGAAAAAAGACGCTATTCTTTTTGGTGGATTGCAGGAAAATAACAGGTCAGAGGCTCCAGATGAATGCAGTGTAGGCGGATCATTCCAGAAGCTAACAGCAGTCGCACTTTTACAACAACAGATACTGAAATATTAGTCAACAGTAACTGAAATACTTTGTTTAATTGTGTTTTATTCACTGTAGCACCAGAAAATGGCTCTTTCTTTCATGTACCACATCGTAGCTCATTTAAACTCTCTGAACACTGAGCAGTTTCTGGGCGTTTTTTTTCTTTCTTTTTTTTTTTACTCCTGTCACATTTTATTCACCGTGGCCTCGTTTTTCACTGCAATGTATAAAGTCCTGCGCCTCTACGGAAACAGCACAATCATGAACTCACAATGTCTTTTCTGCAATATAACAGATATAAAAGAAACTGTAATAATATAGAATCAATATATACAACATTTTTCCGACCGGAGGAGCCTTTCTGAGAAGTTACTTCTCTTTTTCTTGTGTCCGCACCGCAAGAACTACAAACGATCGTAGTTCTTAGAACGTCGATTTGAGGGACTTTAACAAAAAAAAATTCACATTTATGCGACGGGAGAAATCGAAACGTTACATCACTTCAGCGTTCAGCGAATGCAAACAAAGAAAAAAGAAAAAAGTTCTGGACGGAGCTCCTCATCAGTCTGTACATACTGAACTATTTTAATTTTTATAACCTGTTTTCATCTCCTCATTCATTCATAACTTCACAGCTGAGGAGAATTTTATGTTGTTTTTTAACAACAGACGGTTTATTTCTGGCAAAATTTTTAATGAGAAATGTCGAATAAGGTTAATTAACGTTGTGATTAACGTTGTGCAACAGGACTAATTTAGGCAACAAAAATACTTGTTAAGGTTCGTAAAAAAACCAAGGATTGGCATTAATAATCTTACCTACTCGGGCTGTCTGATGATCGATACAGCAGAATATCATGATGATACGTGTATCGATACAGCAGCAAATGCTGTGACCGCTGTTTTGAAAAATAAACATATGATGCACAATAAAGCCAATCACACAAACATCACGACATTCATTCAAGCATCTCAAGTTAAAAAATGTAAGAATATTTGATTTGCATTTATGAATAATAATTAGAAACAAATGAAAGTGTTGTGAGTTTGGGTGATCGCTGGTATCCAGAATAATGAAGTTTGCAGCCCTGCTACCTACACACACACTCAAACTCTTGCATGTGTCCGAGTGTCTTTGTGTCTTTTAAACCTGGGCTGCACGTCTCACAGTGACGTGCTCTACCTATGAATTACAGTGCAGTACTTTTCCGTAGTAATACTGGGATCAGGGGCTGAGAGCGGCCCGTGGTCGCAGCGGTCTGAGCTGTACACTAACAGCAGCTGTGACAATACAATCAGAGTGAGTGTCTCCAGCAGTCGCACTGAAAGGTGCACCAGTTAACTTCTCCTCAAAGTACAGCCGAGGGACTAGAGCCGGCCCTCAGGCGACAGGAGGCCTTTCACTCCCCCTTACTCCCCGCGGAGCTCCACGAGCTCCAGGGGGGAGACAGAGAGACGAGGCAGACAGGGAGGGAGAGAGAGAGAGGCAGGGAGCGAGGCGTCGTCTGGGGCTAACCTGAGAAAGGTAGACGAGAGAGAGCCTGAGGGGCCAGAGGCGGACAGCAAGCCCAATCCCCAGCGGAGAGGCCTCTAATTGGCGCTGCCGGCCTCTTCCTCTGTGGATGGACGCAAGGAGCCGAGTGAAGGCGGAGAGCCCGGGGGCGGGAGGAGAGGGCAGATAAAAATAGAGCCGGCAGATTAACGAGCATCTGAAAGCGGGGCAGGGGATCGGAAAATCCTCCCTGCGTGCCAGAGATGCCCGGTCCTCCGGCCGCAGCCGGCTCTGTGCAGAGTGATGGACCCGGAGCGGTGCTTCCTTCCTGTTGGCTTTCTTTACATCACCAACACATGACATCCTGCTCCAGGACTTCATAACCTCATCAAGTACAGCCACGCATTCTCATAAACCCTTCCTCTATCAAACAGAAAGTACTGCACAGCAGTTTGTTGTAATATTTACAAACACGTCTTCTGGTTTAAATACGTTAACGTCGCAATAAAATCACATTAAAAATCCAACTACCTGCTTCTGGTTTTGGCACGTGTCCCGGTCAGGTGATACACGCCTCATTAACGTCATCATTAATGTTGTGAAACACGACTACCTCTGTGGGTTTAGGCTACAAAAAGGATTGGCGTTACAATAAAATCCTTACTTACGGTTACACACGGACTCGATCTCCCCCTCAGCGTCTTTTACACCTGGACCACATGTCTCACCATTACGTGGTCTATCTAAGAATTACAGTGCAGTACTTTCTGTAGTAATACTAACAACAGGGGATGACAGCAGCATGAGTACAGTAGTAGAAATACAGTAAAATTGGCTTTTTGTTACATTTACTTAAAGGTCCCATATTGTAAAAAGTAGATCTGAAATCCGCATCTAACACGATTTTGTCGACTAATTAGTTGATTTAATCGACAGATCTGTAAAACTGAGTTTCTCCATGAAGAAAATGGAAAAGCACCACTTTAAATCTTGTGTTTACCAGATGTGCTCACAGGTTTCTTATAAATACATAATTCAGTTTGAAATAAGCATAAAAAACGACCAAAACGACACATTAGTGGACTATTCGACTAAGAGAGGACAGTTATAGTAAAAAGGGAGATTTCCATGTCTTTTTTTTTAAATTAGCTATAAAGCATGTCTAAATTAGGGCTAAACAACTAATGGAAATCTTATCGAAATCACAATATGGCCGCCTGCAATTTTCAAATTGCAGGCAGTGCAATATTTATTAAAGGCAAAATACTGTTTTAAATTAACAGACTGTCTCAACATCATATTCTACACTTTGTATATATATATATATATATATATTTGTTTGGTACAGATCTTTGCAAAAGTCACACCATGATCATCTTAATATGTTTTTCAATTCAAATTAGGCAAATGAGATAGTCATATTGTAATTACAATATGAGGATGAATACAGGAATATTCAGACAGAAAAAAGCTGTTTTCTGAACATTAAAGCATTTACACATGTATAAGTTGTAACCCAATATACAAGTATCCTTTAAAAAAAAATCCTCATTTGTGTCGTAAGCTCATATATCACACCTGTGTAACTTGTAGTTTTTACTTTGTAGTAGTTTTTGAGAAGAAAAACAATAAAAATTATGTTTTCCCTTATCCCTCTTGTCCTTTTGATTTTCTTTTCTTTGTATTTCCAGCTCTTCTTTGGTAAAAACCTGCGAGCTAGCTGCCAAATGAACCAGAGGATTAAGCAGCAGCTTGTCTATTGTCCCCATGCAATGTAGTGAAGTCATATTACATAATGTCGTCAGGTGTGTTGAGAGTTCTAGGAACTATATTTCTATGAAGACCACACCTATAGTGCATTATGGGGACATTCATATAATGCATTTTTATTATGCACTACATCATCGTCATAAAACATTATAGATGTGACTTATAATTAATTATATTTATAAGTTCAAGTGTGGCTAATCTTCACTATACTGGGACCATATTCTCAGAGAATAACGTTTATTTTTCATACAATTAAGGACACATTCTCCTTCATATAACAACCAGTCAGAGTGGCAGATTAAGTGTGAAGTTTCAACCATTTATCCATTACTTTTAGCTATTTCACACATTTATCCATTATGTTTATTGAACGGTTTCAGCCATCTAACTAGCTTTTTAACTGTCCAATTATTTATCCATTTATCCATAGCCTACTTTTATCTATTTCATATGAAATGGGGTTTGTACGAAAAGCGCATTGCATTCACAAAAGATAGAAAATTGGACATAATTACCAGAAAAGATCTCAAATATCTCGTAATTATGAGAAAATACCTCATAATTACTAAATCCTGAACTCCTAATTATGAGAATGTTTCTTGTAATTACGAAATAGTAACTCATAACTAAGAGATAAGGTGTCTAATTTTTTTTTTTTTTCTTTTGTGAATGCAATACATTTCTGTAAGTGTGGGGCTCCTCCCCCAGGACATTTTCAGTGTCACTTAATTTCCTGCATTCTGGTGAATTTTTAAGCACCAATTTGTGCCTTTCCTGCATCAATGTATGATGAAAATGTCTCTGTCATGTTTTTAGTGGGGGGGGGGGACATATGCACATGATATGTCCCCCTGCACCCCCCCTGAAATCTACACATATGCATTCATCCATGACTTTAAGGTGTTTTAATTTCTCTGCTTGCTTGCTAAAAGTTTTCACACACTCTCACACACCTGGTGTTCAGGTGGTAAATTAGTTGAGCGACTCCCAGATTTTCCATGAGCTCCCCCCTGGCAACTCTAGAAGTTCCCCCCCCGGGGTACGAGTACCCCTGGCTGGGAGCGAGTGCTCTGCACGATGTGATGCAGCCAGTTTCTGATGAAACGCTTCTGTAAACGGGCTGTGAAATAAACCTGGAAAACTGTGCAAATTCAGAAGAAAAAGCTCTTCAATTACAGTAACAAAAGTGAATGCAGTTTGTCACCTCCACCTTTGACTCCCACTCATAAAAGGAGTCACCTCCACAGCTGTGATTTCTCTGCCTCCCCTGGGAGCTTTCACACACCAGGTGGAGCATCGTGACACCTTTGGGAGCCAAAGGAGAAGCTGAGAAACAGCCGCCTGATCACACCTGCCACCAGGTCTCCGGAGAGCACCACCCACCTCAACACTCAGCTGTCACATCCATCCACGCACGCAGGCTGCACGACACCTCCGGCACACGCACGGATCCACGGGAAGAGCTGACACACGGGCTGCCGTCCCGTTTGTAGTATTACTATGAAAAGTAATGCACTCTAACTCGTGCATGTAGTAATTGGTAGGTAACTGTGAGACATGCGGCCCAGGCTTAAAAAACACGCGTCCATGTGTAACTGGAAGTAGAAAGGAGGGATTTTGAGCAGGTATTTTAATGCCAAAATCCCGTTTCACAACGTTAATCGTAACGTTAATGATGCATATATCACGTACCAAAACCAGAAGTAGGTAGCAGGATTTTTAATGCGATTTTATTGCAATCCCAGTGTTTTTTTACAAACCTTAACAAGTTGTTTTGTTGCCTAAACCTAACAAAGTGTTGTTGTTGTTGTTGTTGTTGTTGTTGTTGTTGTTTTTGTTTTTGTCGTCTAAACCTACTGAATTATTCCCATTTTACAATGTTAATCATGACATTAATGATGCATATGTCACGTGACCAGGACACGTACCAAAACTGAAAGTAGGTAGCAGGATTTTTAATGCAATTTTATTGCAATCCCAGTGTTTTTTTTTACAAATCTTAACAAGTCGTTTTGTTGCCTAAATCTAACAAAGTGTTGTTGTTGTTGTTGTTGTTGTTGTCTAAACTCCCATTTTACATTAATGGGACATTAATTGCAACATTAATGATGCATATATCACGTGACCGGCACATGTACTAAAACTGAAAGTAAGTAATCTGCATGTTTTTTTTTACTAACCTTAACAAGTCGTTTTGTTGTTGTTGTTGTTGTTGTTGTTGTTGTCTAAACCTCATTTTACAACGTTAAATGCAACGTTAAATGACGTGTATCACACAACTGGGCCATGTATTTAAACCGGACGACATGCTCATACATATAACAAACTGCTGTGCAATATTTTTCATATGATTTCGTATGAAGGGTTTATGAGAATGCGTTGGCAGAAACGTAAGACGTTCTGAATGGCACATTGATAAAAAGCAACAAAGGCCAGACTGACTTGAATAAGTGGAGAGATGGGAACAACATGTTGTAAGAATAACAACTACCTCCTATGTTCGAATAATGAGATCAACCTTTGGCCTTTCATCCATAACTAAAAGAGTTTCCAAACAGCGCGCTGCAGCCTTGAATGAATAACACCTGCAGGAGAGGTGATCAACTTTTCCTCAAGTGTCTGTACCTCAATTATAGGTAAGTTTGATTTAATCCAAAGTCGTGCTGAAAAGCCACTTCATCATGACCGTGAGTATTCAACACTTTGTATTGAATATTCATTAAAGTTTGAAAAAGGGAGGTATTGTTGAATATTCAGACCTTTTCTCCGAAACTGCTGCTTGATTAAAGTATCAAATAGCAACTTCAATTTACGACTTCAGCAGGGAAGGCCAGCGGCCTGTTAGTCCGACTCACATGCTGTTGTGGTTCGTTTAGTGTTCATGTTAGCTGGTTTCTGTTTGGCAGGTTTTGTTCTGTTGTGCCGGATAACCAATAACATATCCGTCATTTTCATACAGAAACTGAGGTGCTGCTGCGAAGAGCAGTACGATAATTCTAGATTCAAAAGAAACATGTCGTGTAAAGACTTCGGCCCCGATCAGACAGAACGCGTTTTAGCAGCACGGGGGCTTTTTAAAGATTGTTTTCAATGAGGGTGAAGCTTTTTGCGTTGCTGAGCACCTCGTGTTTTTACAGGAGCGCCCTGAACGCACTGAGTTGAAAAAAAAGCAGAAAAGTGCCCGACGTCATGAAACGTTTCTTCCCGTTGTCCAATCAGATGAACTGAGAGGCGGGCCTTCTGTGGTCGCGATGACAACAAGTGGGAGGTTCATGTTTTGTAAGCTAACTTTTGGTCACCTGTCCCGGTCGTTGCTCCGCCCCCTCTGCTGGTCTGGGGAGAGTTGTAGACGAGCACCCCGTCCAACCAGAGGAGGCGCTACTGCAGCGACCAGGACCACATACCCCTATCCGGCTTCCCACCCGCAGACACTGTCTGTATGAAACACGGGGGCTCCGACCTGCGACCCTCGTGTTGGTAGGCAGTGTGCTACCCGGACACACGTTAGCTCACTTTCACAACGTCAACGTCGTTCTAGGCAAAGATATATCTGAGCTGCTGCCTCAACTTTCTAACAGGATACTTTGCCGATTTAAGACCAGCTCTGTGTCATCTTGTGGGCAGGGTCCGATCTCTGCGGACCACACACACTGCCCAGAGAGCTGGACTTAAATCAGCCAAGTATCCCTCAGGTCCTCACCCTGCGCTGTTGGAGGAAAAACAATCCTTCCTACAGAAAGCAGCCCTGTGCAGGCTGATAAAAAGAGCTCTGTCTGATCAGGATCGGCTGTGCACCTCGCGTTTTTAACCTGAAAACCGCGTTCTGTCTGATCGGGGCCTTAAGACTCGTTCTGTCCATACCGGCTGTGAATGGTAAACTGCATTTATACGACACTTTTATAGTCTTAGCAACCACTCAAAGTGCTTTACAACACAAGCCAACATTCACCCATTCACACACACATTCACACACTGGTGGCAGAGGCGACCATGCAAGGTCCCACCTGCTCATCAGGGGTCCAGTATCTTCTGATACACTGATCATTGATGTGACCACAGTAGGGGACAAAGTCCATGGTTCTTCTTCAGTTTTAAAGTTCAGCAGAAGGTGGTCTCACGTAGCCAGGCCTCTATCTCTCTCTGCATCAATCTGATCCACGCTTGTCACTGTTTTTGTGGCGATTGTGTCAACGTTTTTCATGGATGTAGCAATTTCTTTTCAGGAAAATGACGTCCTCTTTCTAATCCTGGCGAAAAACCGCTCTGACTTGCACGGTTGAAACAGCCCTCGACAATTGATTTTAATCACTAAACAAAGCGAAGCTCGAACACCACAAACTGTTACGGTTCAGAAAATCATGAGACTCCTCACAATGACCTCTGATAGCAACATTCATCAAAACAAAATACATACAGGGATCATATTTCACTGCAACCTTGGTGGTGTGTCTCTGCTCATAATGGATCATCTTTAATTGCTTCTCTGTAACCTGATACTCAAATACCAAAGTTAAACAGGAATAGTAATGATAGCAAATGTATGAGAAGAATACACGCTCGTTGTCTACAATAAACAAGCCTACTTCACAGTATTGTTTGATTCAATTAGTCATTTTATATTCAGCCAACTTCAATACACTTTTCAAAAATTCATAGGAATGTGACTTGAGAGTGATTGTTTTTTTTCCCAGTAAATAGTTTTGCCAATTCACACTGTCACACTTTTTGAGAACTCAAACGTCTTTTAAGAGAAACACATCTCTCATCAGATGTGCTCTTTTGAAGTATGCCAGTTTTCAAAGGGAAAAAAGTCCGATGCTCTTCTCTGTGCGATGTCTGTTGACTGATTCTACTACGACCGGGCTATACATTTCCATTCAGTGGACGCAGTATGGGAAATTGACAAGACACTGGGGAAAAAAGGATATGCATATTCACAAATCATAGATACAGTCGGTGTCTTTTCATAGATGTGTCATAATCGTGGTGCGTGGAGTTTTTAAATGCACACTCTAATGTCTACAAGTGTCAAATCGTAAACCAAATAAAGAATGCTACATTCAAAAATTAAACAGAATCGGATCTCATTGTTGTCCATATCTCATAAAAGACCGGACGAATGATCCAACAAAGTGTCATTTCCAGATATCTTCTGCTATCTGGATGAATCGCCCGGTAAGAGACGCCATGCTAACGGCTAACTACGCCAACTGCTGCTGTCACCACTTTTTGCCGCTTTATTAGCAAACAGTTTCTTGCAGATTGTCACGGTAATGAGAGTACAGCTATTAAAATTAATATAACATTATGAAGTCTAGCTGCCTCTCTGACAGCTGTAGGGCTAACGTTAGCTAACGGTAGCTATCTGACTCTGACAGCTGTAGGGCTAACGTTAGCTAACGGTAGCTATCTGACTCTGTGACAGCTGTAGGGCTAACATTAGCTAACGGTAGCTATCTGACTCTGACAGCTGTAGGGCTAACATTAGCTAACGGTAGCTATCTGACTTTGTGACAGCTGTAGGGCTAACATTAGCTAACGGTAGCTATCTGTCTCCATGAAGCTCCCAGCCGAGCTCCGAACTCACTACACATTCAGCAAACAACGAGCTAATTAATGCTAACATAAGCATTTTGACTCAGTGGAAGTCAATCTTTATTTCATGTTAAAACAGTATTTCCCTCTTTTGATTCCCAGCTGCAGTCTTTCACTCAGTCTACGTTACCGTAGCTTCCAACAATCTGTGTCCTAAAATAACACTCACTGCCGCTCACGTCACGATCTAACAGAAAATATGATATAGATGATTAATCAAACTTAATAATACCAGTACCCTACAGCCATTAATGCTATGATGTATTAGACTAACATGTTTTAGTGCAGTTTCGAGACAGCGGCGCTACCGTTACTCAATGCAAATACCCAGAGCCAACAGCTGTTAACCGTTAGCCTGTTTTGATGATCACGCAGGAATTTACACACAGTGTAACTTCATCCTGTCTCCACCAGTTCTGCTTGGTTCTGTCTCTGTATTTCATAATATATAAAACTTTAACTCTGGATTTATAATATTATTTGATGTGCAGAAATCTATAAAGCCATTCTATTGCAGTTGAACAAATGTTGTTGTTTTTTTTACTCCCACAGCTTAACCGGATGTGAAGTTTTGTGGGCGTTCCCTTGAATAAAAATCCCCTCAGTGTCTCAGATAACTGTTAGTGATGTTAGCTAGTCCCTCAGTGTAGCACTGTGTAGCACTGTTAGCCTGATTTTCATAGCTTAGCTAACATTACGTTGCTATGGCTCTTGAAATGAGAATTTATCAGATGAAGAGAGGGACTGAGCGGTCAGCTGACCGTCCTCCTCATAAATGCTGCTTTTCTTTATTGTAGTAACGTTAGCCTAGGCTAACTGACGTCGCTATTTAAAGACACTGAGGTGATTAACACAGTGATCAAAAATGCTAATAACACTAAACGAACGATAAATAACGTTACATTAACAATATGTTCAACTGTGAAAAGTGAAGTAACAAATTTAAGGATGAAAAAAACTGTAAAGTTATTAACGTTGCTGTAGAGTTGAAGTCAACAGACGTGTCATTCAGGAAGCGGATATACGTCGCACTACAGGTGCAGGTGGAGAATATGCAGTGAGAGGCTTGTACATGGCTTGTACATGGCCTATTTCAAGTTTGTAAGTCTGCAATCACACCCCAGGTCTAAATTAAATTGTCCTTATTTACAGTGATGTTAAAAAAACATGCACAAAGTGTTGCATCTGTTTTGGACATTTATTTGTCGTAGCTCTGACTAAATGTACTTATCTTTCTATGAATATGGATTTGTCACTTTTGCATTATTTGCTTGTAAATAGAGAATCAATGCAATGCTCCTTCAGTATACTCCAATGAGTGTGTGTGTGTGTGTGTGCGTGTGTGTGTGTGTGTGTGTGTGTGTGTGTGTGTATTGAAGTAGGCTGCACGTTGAAGTAGGCTGCACGTTGTATTTAGACATCTGATTTCACAGGCTCATGTGGTTGAGATTAGATTTTGAAAATCCCCAAATGAAACAACATCAGATCTATTTAGGATGCATTGTGCTGTGAATATGAATCATTTAATTATTTTATTATGTTTAATTTTTTATATTATTTAATTTATTATATTCCGTTTGGATATTTCGAATTAGGCTTTTTTCCGAATATAGCACTTTCAGATTAATGCTGCATTCACATGGATTCAGGCGGACGGTAGACGGAAAACCGGACATCATAAACGTGTGAGGCCGGCAGAGAATAACGGCAACGGTAACGGTAGATGGCAGTGCCTTCCAAAGTTAAAATATTTTAACTTTTTGCCCTCTCCCGCCAGTATTTACAACTGGATGTTACGTTGGAGAAATTAAATTTTACCGAGATGTTAAAAGAAGCTACATGCATAATTGCATAAAAAAAACAGACACAAAATAGATCTCTGGGAACGGTTGATCTGGTCGGTTAGTTAACCTAGAAAATACGAGCTAAAGTTAGCTAACGTTAGCTACATGTACATATTGTTGTATTAGTATTATTGGAGTTGAAATATAAAAAGACAGTAAAGGGCCGTCTACACCAAGAACGGTAAGATGACTATAAATATATCGTTTTAAAAATCGTTTTAATCTCAAGTGAATGGCAGAGACCACAACTATAACGACAACGGCAGTGACAAACGATGTCGTTGGAATAATTTTCAGAGTGATTTTATGAATGATAGACACTGACAGCCAATCAAAACCCATCTGAATTTACAGATTTCAGACTGTAATTATAAAAAACTGTGTACTCACTGAACTCAACACTCTCTCTCTCTCCTCTGTCGTGCTGAAAGACGCACATTAGCGGTTACTTTTCAACTATTTTTCTTATACTTATAATTCATATTTTTTGTTAAAAAGAATAATTACAAATAAAAGCCAAATCAAGTTGTTAACTCTTCCTGCTACAGCTTTCTGACCATAGTCACAAAGCACAGGGGAGACGATTTGTTTATCTGTAGACCCGGCGGAGTCTGTTCCTGCTCCGGAGTTTAAAACCCCTTTTTCTTCACGCAGCAGCCGGGAAACAGACGCAGGGAAAACCTCTGCTGGCTTTGAGAAGCTTTTGCATCTATTAGTGCACAAAACTGCAGCTCTGCTGTACATTCTCTTCAAGAGATGTCACTCTTACAACAAGTGCTTTATAAACATCATATCAGTCGTTTATGACTATACCTCTTTTATGTAAGAGATAACTGATGCATTTAGAAAACAATAATGCAGAAGACGAGCGGTATGTGACCGGGGCTCCGGCACAGCTGGAGCATGCATGCTTGGCATCACTGTTTACAGAACATTATCTTTGTCTGTATGGATGCTCTCATTATCTTTATAGTTATCGTTATTGTTCTTGGTTTGGACGGTCCTTAACTCTCAAGTACATTTGCTCACCCGGGCAAAAACAATGGAGTTCATTACTGCTTTGGCTCCAAAATAGTTGTAGTCGTCTAGACTCTTGTAGCTTTCATCTGGCTCGCTGTGTAGTAACAGGGGAGGATGAGGAAAGGCTAGTTTGTAATGACCATCGTCATTTTTTCTGCGCCATACATTCATTCATTCATTCATTCATTCATTCATTTTTTATTATTTCTGTGTCATGCCGACATTTGGCCCATCCCTTTTTTTTTTTTTTTTACAAGACACCATTTACAAACATACATTTTCCGGTTTTACATATGCAAATCATGTGAAGTAGGGAGAGAAAGAAAAACAAAAAAAGAAGAACAAAAAAAACAAAACAATAAAGAAGAATTGTTCACATAAAACACTATTACATGTCATCTTTTCTCCCAGGCTTTTTCCAGGTACCCAGCTAATTTAAATGTTTCAAATGTGAACAGCCAACTCAATCTTTGTGCATCATCCATATTTACAAAATCAATATCTATTTTTATTTTACTAAATAAAGCATCGCATACTACCCTGTTTCCTGTTATGAGGGCTAGTTTTACCCATGCACGTACTTGTGGGGACAGGTCATTCTCCATCGACAGGATGCCCAGTATACATAATGCTGGACCCTCAGTCAATTCAATTTTCAAGACATTATTGATACATTCAACAACAACTGTCCAGAAGTCGTGTGGGATTTGACATTCATACAACATGTGGGTCAGTGTGCCCCTTTTCTTATCGCACCTCCAACAGTTATCCAACAGTTATGTAGGCCAAAATAATTGCTTAAAAAACAAACATTGCTTAAACTGGAATCACTTTAACTTATATTTTTCTGACTGTTCTTCTCAAAACATTACAGGTTTTTTCCTCAAAACATTTTGAATTTTTTCTCAAAACATAACGACTTTTTTTCTCGTGACATTACAACTTTTTTCTCAAAACATTATGAATTTTTCCCATATTTGTGACTTTCTCCCTTAACATTACGACTTTTTTCTCATGAAATTCGTGAGGATATTTACGATTATCCCAATAATGGAAATTCACCACAATCAACTTATTGTGAGTGTTTTTTATTGTGATCCACGATAAAATCGATTATTATTATTACTCTAATGTATGGTCACCAGCAATTTGTCTTGTAAATATACATAAATCAATTCAAGAAGATGTACAAAAAATATTTTTATGGAGTATAAGGATGAGGAAGTGTTGATAGGATGAACATGGGGTAATTGTTTAAGTTAGATATGATTGACACTGGGTAGATATTTGGGTTGTACTGTACATAATAACATTGGGATAGTTGTTTGAGTTGTTTATATGATAAATATGATTTAAGTGTTATTGAGGCGGGGTAGGAGCATATAAGTGAAAACCTCTTCCTACTCCATTTTGGTCATGTAATATTTATTTATGTTTATAGAAAGTTTGTAATATGTTTAATGTTCATGTTATTGTTATTTTTAAACAATTGTTATTGCTTTTTTTAATTAATTGTTACATGTTTGAAATAAATAAAATAAATCTAAAAATAAAGTCTTGGTTAGAGGCAGCACAAATTTATATTTTGGAATAGACACTGCCAAAAGTTAAATTGTAATTTCATCATAATTGTCATGCAAAGAAAATAAGCAGCACACGTTCTTTCCCTATTTTGTATGCCATGTTTTACTCTGAATGTCAAAAATCATTCTACGTACAAAAAAAACGTATTAATATTTAAAAAGAAATCTTAATAATACAAATCCATAAACTGTCAATGCTTTCCAATTACTGAAGATACAAGTGCTTGATTAACTATGTCTAATTATGACAAAATAATTAGTAATTTGATGAGCCAACATGATTAAACAACCTGCAGCTTCCATAAAGCCTTGCATTAAAGGAGCTTACAGATAATAGTTAATATGCTAACATGTAGCAGTGTAGCAACACTTCACTCAATTTTCTGGCAATTTAAAGATGTCATGCTCATTTATGTGAAGTCTCAAATAAACTAGAACTAAATAATCTAATTTAAATAGTTTATATATGTATACAACCAACACACTACGCAGTGTTAATTTCATCAAAATGTAACTTTTGTCGTCTGGTCTTGCCGCAGTTCTCCATTAAAGTAACGTTATTACACCTGTCTGACACCACTACATGTTGGAAATTATGCTGTATGAGAGACAATATATATGCCGAACTGTAAATACATACTGCTCGATTCTTAAAAGCTCTTGAAATGTGTTTTAAAAAGCATGAGTTCTACTGTTAAGTACGAAAATATGACACCAAGATTTTTCAGTGTACCCAGGCGTGTTGCTAAAGTTATCAGCTAGCTCAGAAGCTAACATGAGCACCACTTACCTCCAACTACAGCTCCGGTGAAAATAAATTTCCTTTTGTGGCGTTTAACAAAATTCCAGACAGATGAAAACATCCTCGGACAGTGAGGGGTTCACAAACTACAACTCCAAAAACACTCAGAACTCTTAACTTTGTGCTGACTAGTTTACGGACATGTTATCTGAGGACTTTCGGCTAGTTAGCAACTCCTTGCTACCATGCTAACCGACGCTAACTGTCAAAACTGCCTGTCGGTTACGGTAGGCAGAGTAAACAGTACTTCCGTTTGTTTATTTCAAAATAAAACACAAATTACATGCAAAAATAACATACATGTGAAGAATAACTGTTGTTTTATGTCTTATACAGTTATTAAGTTATTTATTTTAGGCCTATCCTATTTGACTTTTTTTTTTTATCTGATAACCATACAACATGAGGAGGACCATTTAAATTTTGTTATTTAAAAATTATGACCTAGATATTTACTGAGGAGGACATTTAAAAAATAAACTTGTCAGTGCTCACTGGTGGACAAACTAGGGACACTGTTTCTAAAATACCTCAAACATATCTTTGGCATTTCTGTACTGCAATTCTTGTTACTCAATGATCAACATGATATGCTGATGTCTATATGTCTGTGATAATGTAATTTCAGCCAATAATACTGGGATAATATCGGTGAACCAAATATATATATAAAAAGGTAATAAATAAATAAGAAAATAAATTGTATCGTGGGAATGAGTGTAAGTGCAATTTCTGATATATCTGACCAAGAAACCTGATCCAAAAATCAGCCTGTCAAACCCTAAAACTTGGAGGCATGTTTAGCATGATGATAAAAAAAGACACAATAAATTAAGATTTATTTTAGATGCAAAACCCCCTCATTTCCGGTTTACATCCAACCAACTGTAGTTAGTTTGACGCATCGGAAACGTCAGCATGAACGTGGGGATCAACTGGGGACCGGAGCTCGATTGGTCATGTCTGGAACTGGTCCGTCCAATATTATCTTCCCCCTACTGCTGCATGGCGTGTGCACTACAGCAACAAAAAAAAGTGGAGAAATAAGATACAAATCCTCATCATACACGGATAGTATGACTTTTGTTAAGTAGAGTTAAGTGGTAGCAGTTGCCATGGGAACAGAGGAGGGCCGTAAAGCTGATTCCTCGGAGAGTTTCTGTCCGAGTGATGAGGAAATTGAAAAGTGGATGTCCAGCGCTTTTGACATGGTGATTGATAAAATAACACCTCAGCAGAGTAACGTTTGGCTAAACCGTTGTCTGAGCTGTTTTTAAATATTTCCAGATTAGTATAATTGTTTAAATTCACGTTATACGACAGGAGTGCTGCAGCATGTTTTAACTACTATGAACTGCTAGCTTCCGCCCAGCAAATCTAAAAATGCATCTTGAATATATAATTTTACATGATTGTCAGATAATAAATAAGCATTTAAGAAAGGTGCCAAATATTTGCTGGTTCAAGCTTTCCAAACCTTTTGTAGATGAAACCATTAATCAATTAATATTAAATTATTTATTTATTTATTTTTATTTGATTATTTATTATTCATATTGCTCTTTTTTTTAATCCAATTTTTTTCTGCATATTTTTATTTGTCTTTTTTTGTCTCTCTTCTAGGTTTTGCGTCTTATGTCTTCTTGTTTTTATCGACCAAAATTTTGTCAGACTCATGTTTGGCCTTATTGTTTTTATATTTCTTGTTGTGTATCCTGCTTTTGGTTTGAAAAAAAAAACGTTTTCACAAAAAAAGATGCAAATATTTACAGCATTTGTTGCTGTAATTGTTGATATGTGTATCAGCGAGGAGTACATCACGATATATTGCCGTATCGATTTTTTGAGCACAGCCCTCCTGTGTAGTGTGTTTGTTTTTAACACTCCGTGTGTAGTCGCTGCGTGCTGACCTGCTGTGATCGTGCTGCAGGCCAAAGATGCTCTGGAGAACGGAGAGGTGCCGGTCGGATGTCTGATGGTCTACAACGATGAAGTCGTGGGCAAGGGGCGGAATGAAGTCAACGAGACCAAAAATGTAAGAAAAAGTTTACTAAAGATACAGACCAGCATAGAATAACATCCTGGTGTTTGTTTTTTCGTCATGTCAGTAAAAACAAGCATGTAAAGTCACCAAACCACCATAATAACAAGGCAATTTTATTCATATAGCACATTTAATTTCAAGTAAACTCAATGTGCTTTACATTAAAGTGCACAGGGAGAATATATAGCAACGTGCATTTTTCTTGATCACTAAATGTGAAAAGTTCCACTAATTAATATTTATAAATAGACATTTTATCCAGCAAATACTTTGGTTGCTGGAGCCAAAGCTTCACCTCCAAGAAAACATGACACCCAAGCTATGCATGTGTGTGTGTGTGTGTGTGTGTGTGTGTGTGTGTGTGTGTGTGTGTGTGTGTGTGTGTGTGTGTGTGTGTGT
>JAOVVB010011741.1:0-16695 GCA_028570985.1 Heterobranchus longifilis | reverse complement strand
CTCTCTTTCTTTCTTTCTTTCTTTCTTTCTTTCCTTCTCTCTCTCTCTCTCTTTCTTTCTCTTCTTTCTTTCTCTTCTTTCTCTCTCTTTCTTTCTTTCTCTTCTTTCTCTCTCTTTCTTTCTTTCTCTTCTTTCTCTCTCTTTCTTTCTTTCTTTCTTTCTCTCTTTCTTTCTTTCTCTTCTTTCTCTTTTTCTTTCTTTCTTTCTTTCTTTCTTTCTTTCTTTCTTTCATCTCATTTCAACTTACTTTGCTCTTCTTTGCAACTGTTCTCCTTTTTCCTCACCTGCTGTTTCGAGCAATCTTCTGTTTCTTCCTTTTTGTGTCATCCAACCTGTTTTCCTTTCCCTCTCACTCTCTCCTTCCCTCCTCTCTCCTTGTCTGTCTCAAACAGAGTGGGTTTACCCCTCTGCACATCGCGGCTCACTATGGTAACGTGAATGTCTCCACCCTGTTGCTGAACAGAGGAGCTGCTGTGGACTTCACAGCCAGGGTATCGCGCCATTTCCACTTAACAAATCAAGACATTTTCTGTACTGCTGTCTATTAAAACATTTGTGTTTTCACTCTGAGGCTTGCAGAGCAGTGTGTTTACGATTTACCATATACCATATAACCTTCCTACGGAAGCCCTAAACGGTCATGGATCCAACACACATTTTTTTTAATGCCATTATCTCGAGATCACAAGTTAATTATCTCGTGATCTCGAGAAAATGATCTTTTGTTATCTCGTGATAACAAGATAATTAAGTCATTATCTCGAGAAAACCAAAGACTGTTTCTTCTTACTTCTGTTTATCAGAGATCACTTGCATCTCTGTGATCACATCAGCTGACTTCACATAAGCTGCTGACATTTATGTTAAATGCATTCAAACGGCCCAGGTCACGCTGACCATATATATACTAGATTAATATAGGCCTATATGGAAAATCTCTTAATTGATAAAGTAAAAATGCTTGATGAGATGATGAATTATTCATTTATTTTCCCAGCAACCCAAAAATCAAAGAATAAAGACATTTGAACTTCTAATCTCTGATAAACAGTATAAGTAATAAAAGGAAACTATCTTGATAACGAGTTACTTATTTCGTTATCACGAGAAAACAGTTTTCTCGAGATAAGTTCATTAACTTGTCATCTCAAGATAACGGCATAAAAAAAATGTTTGGATCCACGATTAGGGCTTCCATACTTCCCCTTTGAATCGTAGCCTTTATTAACTGCATTTCCCCCTAGCCTGTCAAAAGTTGCATTTGTTCTTGCATGTTTTCAGATGCATTGCTTTCTTTAGATTGGTCCACAAAATTAGTTTTAGTTTCTTGAGATGCAGTTGTGTGGTTAGTGATGTAACTGTCTATTATTTGCCCTCAATTAAATTAAAACTATACAAACTATTATTAAAAGATTAAAAGATTTTAGGACTTTCTGTGTGATGTGGAATTGGAATGGGATTGGAATAATGTCAGCTCCTAATCACAACCACAAATTAAATTTTTGCTGTGTAAATTGATCAGTATTTGTGGTAAAGTTAACTTTCCTTTGTTTCCTCGCCTGCCTTTGTCAGAATGGGATAACGCCTCTCCACGTGGCCTCCAAGAGGGGCAACACCAACATGGTGGCCCTGCTGTTGGACCGAGGGGGTCAAATAGATGCTAAAACCAGGGTGAGACTCTTATTTAAAGTCTGGACATCAGCTTTTATTAAATAGTCACAATTCTGCAACCTAGTGAATACTTAATAGAGTCTACCAACCACTTGTCAATTGACAAACTGGATTAATGCCTACACTTTGTGTATATTTATGTGTTTGTGCCGTGTGATTGTCCTGCAGGACGGGCTGACCCCCCTGCACTGTGCAGCCAGGAGTGGACATGACCCAGCACTAGAAATTCTGCTGGAGAGAGGAGCTCCCATATTAGCCAGAACCAAGGTAGTGTATGACTGTACCATTATTTTGCTGCAGGACACAGTTCTGTCTACAATCCAAAAACCTCAATCACATACTATATTGTACCTGTGACCTTTTGTATCAACCCATGCATCGTCACTTTTGTCCTCACACAGAACGGACTGTCCCCGCTGCACATGTCAGCCCAGGGAGACCACGTAGAGTGTGTTAAACTCCTGCTGCAGCACAAGGCGCCTGTTGATGATGTCACGCTGGACTACCTCACAGCGCTGCACGTCGCTGCTCACTGCGGCCACTACAGAGTCACCAAGCTTCTGCTGGACAAGAAGGCCAATCCCAACGTTAGAGCACTGGTACGGATGCACAGGAAATAACAACTGTACAAGCAGGGCTGGGCGATTCATCACATTTTCAGATTTTGGCTTTGAACGACAATGAAAACAAGATAATTGAGATACAACATAGTTGATCTTATTTATTTTGGTCTAATTTATATGTATTTATTATTTTCATAATATTTATTTAAATGTACATGTATTTATATATATATATATTTTTATTTTATTTTTTTTTTATCTCATTTTTTAAACGTTTATTTGTTTTTCAGTTGAATTATATTAAAGTAAAAAAATAAAAATCAATAGATAAAGTGAAGTAATAAAGTTCAATAAATGCATGTTTCCAAAGTCAATGAGTAACCATGTTAAATATTCATGATCTCAATATTGACCAAAATAATAGTGATTATGATTTTTGCCATAATCGAGCAGCCCTAATCACAAACATATACACATGCAGGTATGCACAAGCACATTACCATGTACAGACAGGAAGAGTGAGCAGAAGATAATACAGGGTTTGAGAATGAGTGCTTCTGATTCCTATAATACCTGTGAAGTTCAATTAAACATAAGTAAACAGCACCATTCTCCTATTGCTTTTTATTTTATTGTCTTTATTAAAATGAATACTGTTTTGTTTTTTTATATGTATCCCAACAGTATGTAAAGCGTCTTTGTATGTAAGTTTGATGTATTATTATTATTATTATTAGTAGTAGTAGTAGTAGTAAGACTTGAGACCATTAGCCAGCAGTGGAAATTAATTCCTACAGTCATACTGTAAATTTAGTGATTATTTATCAATATACAATTAATTATTACTTCATTACTTACTATGTAAATGCTCCTGACGAGTGCCATATTTCCTGTAAGAAGGGACAATACTGAAATAAAACTACATTTCCTCCTCCAGGTGTATGTAGATACAGTATTTATCAGTTTATTTCTCTTTCGCTCTCTCCACCAGAATGGTTTCACTCCTCTCCATATCGCTTGTAAGAAGAACAGAGTGAAAGTGATGGAACTGTTGGTCAAATATGGAGCGTCCATACAGGCCATTACTGAGGTGAGACACTTTGTGGGAATGTCTCAGAACCTGTAAATACAGAACACGTTTCTGTATGGAACTTTATATTTTATGCTCATCTTCCTGCTTCTCTGTCTCTTTCTAGTCTGGTCTGACTCCCATCCACGTAGCTGCCTTCATGGGCCACCTCAACATCGTTTTACTTCTGCTACAGAACGGAGCATCTCCTGACGTCCGTAACATTGTGAGTACTGACATGTAGTTTGTTCAGCTCTCTGTAGTCAGTAGTCAAAAATACATATGGCATACAGTAAACAGTATTTTTTCAACCATCGGTTTTCCTAATGCAACCACCTAGCAGGTATTCTCAGAAATCCTGAGTGTTTCATTCAGCATCTTAATGCTCCTAAATGTGTTTCTGTCTTTGCATATCAGCGTGGCGAGACAGCTCTCCACATGGCAGCACGAGCAGGTCAGATGGAAGTGGTTCGCTGTTTGCTGAGGAATGGAGCATTTGTGGATGCCATCGCCAGGGTGAGTCAGCTGTCGCATCATCAGAGTTAATCACAGTTTCCTTTTGTTTATCATAAATAATCAATATTTCATCCACTGAGTTGCATACGCATACTCATCATGGGTCGTGTCGCCTGCCTCAGCTCTGGCTGCTGTGTGTCGATCTTTATCTCTGCCAGGCATAATCCTGGAAGGAGATCATGCGCGGGTGTGTGTGTGTGTGTATGAAAGAGAGTAAATATGTGCGTTTGTGTCTGTCTGTTTGTTTGTCGGACCGCAGCTTCATTTTGCATATTACTGGACCCATCAGTCTAATATTTCTTGTGCACATTCATGATGGGACAATGGGAATTTCACCCATTGTCATCTGGTCACCCTCGGGAGGGGAGAGGGAGACACACCTGGCAGAGATCTGCACTCTACTGTGTGCACTTTTTCTAGTTTCTAATTGCCTCTACTTGTCTCTCTGCCTTTTCATCCCTCAACCACAGGAGGACCAGACCCCCCTCCACATTTCGTCTCGTTTGGGGAAAACTGACATTGTCCAGTTGCTGCTGCAGCACATGGCTCATCCAGATGCTGCCACCACCAACGGCTACACTCCCCTCCACATTTCAGCCAGGGAGGGCCAGGTAGAGACGGCTGCCGTGCTGCTGGAGGCCGGAGCCTCACACTCGCTGGCCACGAAGGTGAGCGGAGGATAACAATCAGAACAAACAAATTCAAGATTCTTACATATACTCACAAATGTAAAACTTTTCCCTCCACAGAAAGGATTCACTCCATTACATGTAGCAGCTAAGTATGGAAGCCTCGATGTAGCAAAACTTCTCCTTCAACGCAAAGCTCTCCCTGATGATGCTGGCAAGGTGAACCAAAAATCAGGATTATGTATACACATTATCTGAATAGAACATAAATGCACAGACAAGGTATGAGCCAGGTTAGTCATTTCAGTGAGATGCACAGTGCACTGACTAGAATTAATTTGTGTCTCTGAAATGTAGACTCATTATAGAGATAGAATCAAAATCATCAGGGTACACTGTTCCACAACACAAATATCAATCATTTAATCAAATGCTTCCTCTTACAGAATGGCCTGACTCCGCTACATGTGGCAGTTCATTATGACAACCAGGAAGTAGCTCTGCTGCTGCTGGATAAAGGGGCATCGCCTTATGCTACTGCAAAGGTTAGACAAAGGATTTTAAAAAGGAAAACTTACAGACACTCTAACAATATGTGATGCATTCTGCTCTAGCAGTTATTTTGTGATGAAGCACTGTATTTTACTGAGAAGTCCTTTGATTTTTAGGAGTTGATACCAAAATCTGAGATATTCTTGATGTTTTATATTCTAGCTGCACTGGTAAAAAATCCTAAACACCTAGGGCCACATGCATAAACGATGTTTACGTACAAAAAACATGAGTATGCCTTATCCCCAGGGTTCCTGCGGATCCTTAAAAAGTCTTAAAAGACACTGAATTCATGAATTTCAAAATAAGGCCTTAATTGGTATTATAATGTCTTAAATCAATCTTTCAAAAGTCTTAAAAATGCTAAGACATGGGAAGTAGGATTTTATGAATTGGTAAATTGTTAACACCTTTGAGTGATGAATTTCATCATTCTTTTTATTTCCATTTGAGCATCATCTCCCTGTTAAAGTCTTTTTCAACATGAGTCGCTATGAATCAATCATTGATCATCCTTCTGATGTTTTTAATAATAATTCCGATTGAGATTTTACAATGATGGTTTGCAGAAACATGATGAATTAGCGGTATGGTTGCTATAAAAGCCACAGCTGTGCGTAATGACGGCGGCACCGTTGGAGAACCTCGCCAATGTGACACAGTCGGTGAAATTGCACTTTCTTTGCTGTATTTCTCATTGACAGGTCTAATGAGTGGTGGAGTGGGGCACAACTTTCGCTATGCAAACAAATGTTGAAAGGTGTTTCTACATCCATTTATGGCAAACTGTGGGTGTGGAAATCAGGCTCATGCATGTGCGCCCAGCTCCACAATGATTGAGATTTATAAAACAGAATCAGGCTTACATACGGCTCAATAAATGTGACAAAAGAATGCATATGCATTTCTGTCTTTGTGCGTACACGCAGTTTAGAGTTTTATGCATGTGGCCCCTTGTTGCTTTAGCCACTGTTTAAGATTTGTAGGGTGAATTTTGCCCATATGGAGTTATGTTGTTATAGTGTGCAACTGTTCACCTTCCTCCCTGTCCAGAATGGCTACACTCCTCTCCACATTGCAGCCAAAAAGAACCAGACAAACATCGCATTAGCGCTGCTGCAGTATGGAGCAGAGACCAACGTTCTGACCAAGCAGGGAGTCAGCCCGCTGCACCTGGCAGCGCAGGAAGGACACGCTGACATGGCCAGCCTGCTGCTGGACAAAGGAGCTCACGTCAACACAGCCACCAAGGTTGCACACAAACACAGACGCGTTTTAATACTTCTGTCAGACACTTGTTTTGATATTGATTAGACACTACATCTATCACTAAGGGTGCAGGTGGCATCATTAGTTCTCTCATTTTTACAGTGCCAGTGCATTATTATGCACTATGCATGATTTACAAATCAAGTGTTTCACCTAAGTAGTTACACACTCAGACGCACAACATAAAGACTCTAATGGTACGTGTCCACAGGGACCCCCATTTCCATGCTTCCCATTCATTGTCAATGTTAGCAGCCGTGCAATGCATTCTGGTAGCGCCTCTGCAATTTCGAGAGACGGGCCATCGCATTGACTGCTCCTCCTTTGCATGAAGTTGAGGTCCAGGCTACTTTATGCAAATCAGCATGTCCGGCGCGACTCGCTGCCTCTCAAAACTCTCGAAAATCTTTTAAACTAACCGTTGTCGATCTAAAATGAAGACAGATTCAGCAACACATTTCTGTGAATTATTTTCATAATATAAGAGAAAGTCTCCAAATGAAGCGTCATGTTGGTCTGATTTGGTGGTCAGGTGCAGCAACGTGTTTGCACGGTTGTAGCGTCCAGTGTGTGCAGCTGTGGACACCTTCCATAAGACAACTCTGTGCTTTGTATGAAATCAAAAAATCCAATCCAGGAAATCGTTTGCCAAAAAGTGTGTAAATGCAAAACAAAAATTCCAAGGAAAAGAACCCAAGGCACTCCGTCTTATGGTCAATCTGTGCTTTGTATGTTACAGACCGGACTGACGCCTCTGCATCTCGCAGCCCAAGAAGACAGAGTCAGTGCAGCAGAGGTACTGGCCAAACATGATGCCAACTTGGATCAGCAAACTAAGGTACAAACACACATGCGCATTCACTGCAGGAGGTTGTGTTTACTGGCTGCTTTTAAATGGGATGAATCTCCCAAAAAAGGAAATCACAAAAAGTAACACATACATACAAATTCAGGACATCTGCCACCTGCTGGCTTTAGGGAAGCATAGTAATATCTACATCATACATCTACATAATTCAGAGTGCTTTGTATCTATTGTTGCTATACACATCTTCTCCACAAACAAAGTAAAACAAAGCAGAATAATGTGGAAAATCATTTTCTCTCTCTGTATCACCTCCTCATCCTCTATATGCTTCAGCTGGGATATACCCCTCTGATAGTGGCCTGTCACTATGGAAATGCCAAGATGGTGAACTTCCTGTTACAGCAAGGTGCCAGCGTCAACGCCAAAACCAAGGTAGAATTCAAACTTGAAGTGTAGAAATGCTGATCAATTTAAACTGCAAAAAAGCGCATGATATAATACAGTTAAAGTCTCTGTTATTGCAGTTTTTACAGTGATAAAATCTTTCGTTCTATAGAATGGATACACACCCCTTCACCAGGCAGCACAACAAGGGAATACACACATTATCAATATGTTGCTACAACATGGTGCCAAGCCCAATGCTACTACAGTGGTAAGAAAAAAAAAATTATCTTCTAATTAATAAGCAATGTTTTGTTAAAAAAAAAAGTAAATAAGTAATCTCTTTTATGTCAAATCAACATTATCTCTGTCTTTCTGTTAGAATGGAAACACGGCTCTGTCTATCGCCAGGCGTCTGGGTTACATCTCTGTAGTGGACACACTGAAAGTCGTCACAGAGGAGGTCATCACTACAACAACGGTAAGCTTGTGGTACCTTTAGAGTCCAGATCTGGAACCAGTACACTTTGTTCTAAATTGTTCCAGAAAACCCAATTAACTTTTCTCTATTTTGGTTTGTCTTTTTCCATGACTGTGAACATCAGACGGTCACAGAGAAACACAAGCTCAATGTTCCGGAGACCATGACTGAGATCCTCGATGTGTCCGATGAAGAAGGTGAGTTAACTTCCTGTTTTTTTAGGCTACTTCGATGATCAGATACTATAACTCAAAACTGGCCTTGGATAAAACATGCTAGCGCTCTTTCCCTTTGTTCAGTAAAATAAAGAGCTGTGTATTGCTGGTGATGTCGTTTTTAGCTGTGGGTCTTAAAGCTGTATGTTTCGTAGCTTTGAGGCTGGAAGACGAGCCATTATCTGAGATGTCTGTGGAGCTGGAAGGTAAATGTCTGCCCTGCTCCGCCAGCCTGGTGTGGACTTTACTTGTGTTCTTGTAATTAATGAATTCATTTTGAGAATTTTACTCCAAATCCATAATCCCCAGTCTGCCTCCTGAGAGTCTATGCACTTAATATGTCTACGTTTTGTTGTTGTGCAGTTTATTTACCTGATTTTACAAAAGCAACCCTTCCTTGATCTAACACCTTCTTGCATAAAATGTGTTGGGCTGTGGATATGATCATGGCAGTTCTGATAATTATGGATAATTGAGGAATGCACTAGTTTAATAATGCTGACATACAGCATTGTGATATAATGTTTACTTCTGTGGACCCCAGGAAGAGTAGTTGCTACCTTGGTAGTAGCTAATGGGGATCCAAATAAACAAATACAAAAATACATTTTCCACAAGGCTGTCAAATCTTCAGAACCAGTGACCTGTTTTGGGTGGCAGCATCATGTTTCACTGTTTCATTGTCAACCACAAATTGCAGATACATTTTGTGAGTCCAACTACAGGGCTCCCATGCATGTACCGTAAGTATGGTGTGCTCTGAGGAGTGAAGCATGCCAAAATAATCAAGGAGAACATGATCTTGTGTTTAAAATTGCAGCTAGTTTGTTGCAAATTTGGTGAACCATGTCTGAGACTGGAAGTTCTCACATGGTTCAATGAGCTGAGATGGAAAAGACAAGCAGCAGCATTGTGGACATGTTTAAATAAATACAGTCATAAAAGATGCAGAACTTCCTCGCCAGGTGGACAATTTTAGTTTCTCATAAAGATTTTTCTCAATGCAATATCTCAAATGGCACATCTTTGTATCACAGGTGAGGACACTATGACAGGTGATGGAGGAGAGTATCTGAGAGCGGAGGATCTCCGAGAGCTGGGAGATGACTCTCTGCCGGGACACTACCTGGATGGCTTCAGCTACATGAGCCACAACCTGGACAGGTCACAAACTACACACACATACTCCCACTTAACAAAAACTGAATGGCCGACTCCATTATCTTTTGTTTTTGTGGGTTTTTATATCATTCTGTAGCTTCCAAGTAGTGTTCCTTATGTATTCAAATCCAATCATTCACATTTTGGTCGAAATACGTATGTTTTAGCGTCAAAATGCTGTTTTTCCCCAAGCCCTTCTAAAAACCTTTCCCAAGTGACCTGATGTAAGTTTCTGTATGATGACGTAACGCGACAGCCACAGAAGCTAAGCAATGTACTGCTGTAGACGCCACGTTAGTTCGGATCGTCTTTGGTTCGGCTCCGAAAGTCACACAATAACACAAACTAACTAACTAAACCGAACAGCAGAACATCAGCAACTCCTGCTTTCTGTGAGTTAGAATTACTGTTTTTGTCAATGGAGTCTGGTGGCTTTCAAGAGAGCGATATGTACTGCTGTGAATGGGGCTGCAGCAAAACAGATTTTAGCTGCCTAAAAAAAGGCCCACCTAAAAAAATCAATACCAGTTTAAGTGCACGCTATATTTAGAATATTTTCACAGCTTTATCTTGCCGTCCAACGGCCCTTTCTGACGGGGAAGTGAAGCTGTTATATCTTGCCACCAGACACCATTAACAAAAAAGGTCATTTTACCTCTGTGTTGCTGGTGGCTGCCTGTGATCGCTTGTGTTGTTGTGTAACTTTCTGATCCGAATTACAGGTTTTTAGTTATTCGATGCTATAGAAACAGGGTGAAGCGTCATGATTGACAGCTGTGATTGACTCACAATTGGTTGCGGCGGGTGTACAGGCGGGACCTCGATACCGCAGCTCCACCGCCCGATCACTACTGCGCAGACTCTGGCTCCAAATGACCAAGATGGCAGCACCCGTATCCAGGATATTTTGGCTTCACTTTTGTACAGTGGAAGGGAAGTGGAAATGCATCGTCCATCTGCAAAGGAATACCATATATTATGAGTTGAAATGTCAGAGATGGATAGTTCATATAGACGTGGCAGTCGGTTGTCTTGTGCTTGTTGAAGGACAGCACCATGTCTAACTTGTCTATGCTGCTCTATGCATCCTGCAACAGAGGAGCTATCAGAAAACTTCTAAAACATGAAGTGAGAACATAGACTGTATAAAAACATGGACAGAGCTTCCGGGCCTGAAAAGTGAAGCCAATGCGGAAGTGCCTTAAACTTGCATTCTTTCTAATGACCAGCAGGGAGTGAATCCACTGGCTCCAAAAAGACGCCTGGTTGTATACAAGTCAATGAGAAAATGAGCCGACTTCTCTCTTGATTTATCACCTCAGTAAACAGTTTCATACTGAGTTTATGGTCTCAATCGTAGTTTCAAGTCTTCTTCAATACAGTATGAAGAAAATAAACGATGTCAATCAAAATAGAGGCTTTAGCAATGCTAACAGGCTCTGTGAACATTAAAAGAGATGTGAACTTGTTTTTGTGTTGTCAGTGTTTATGTCTCAGAACGTCGACTCTTTCACAGTGTGTTTTCACCTCATGAAAGTTAATTGGAACATTTTGGTCAGTGAAAAATGTCTTGTTCAGTAGCATCGTGCTAACCGGGTTAGCGCTAGCATTAGCTGCTAACTTAAGGGAAAGTTTCCAAATTTTTACCCGGCTCCGTGCCACTACAGCAAACGGTGACAGCACCTGGAGGTCCACGTTCATCCGCCTCCCGTCAGCCAGTTGACAACTTTCCTTCTTCTGTAGCGGTTAGCTCATGGGTTTAGCTTCGCAGCGTCATTGATACCATAGACAAGGCCTGACGAGACGTCACTGTTGTGACCGCGTCATCGTCCCCAGCGCTGCCTTCTTGTCCAAATATGGTCAACTTCTGGCTCCAAAAAGTCAACATGGTGACCAAACTCGTAGCTTCAAACCATAGATGTATAATAAAACCTGGATACAGCGATCGAGGCGAAGCGCTGTTCATTCCTATGACAGCTGCTCAGCGGCTCATTAAGCCAAGAAAGCTCAATTCCCGCTTCTAAAAATCCCGGATGAACGACGCTACTTCCAACA
This sequence comes from Heterobranchus longifilis, assembly GCA_028570985.1. Classification (NCBI taxonomy): domain Eukaryota; kingdom Metazoa; phylum Chordata; class Actinopteri; order Siluriformes; family Clariidae; genus Heterobranchus; species Heterobranchus longifilis. Next base: position 5,322 of record JAOVVB010011741.1, on the reverse strand, counting down.
TACTTCTGCACTGTGTGGCCCACAGAGCAGGCGGACTAGAGACCTCCGCAGACAGATCCGGCTACGTGCGGTTTAGCGCTCCGGCTAACTTGAATGGGGATTAAATAATTCAATTTTGCAGCTCTTCTAGACTTTCAAAAGTTATCAAACCAAACGGATCTAATCCTGATAGTAAAACGAGTCATTTTGTGGGGGTTGTGATGCCGGAAAAAATATTATATTATATTCTTATATAAAAATTAAGAATTTATAGCTGTTTCTTTAGCCATGTAAGTCAATGGGAAAAAGTATTTTTGGGCCCCATGGCATCACAGCCATAGTTGTACCACCGTTTGGCCACCATGTCAAATTGGCTTCAACGCTCGGTGCACTTCCTTGGGGGCCTGGTTCAAAACGGGAGTCCACAAACCAATGGGGGACGCCACGCTTACTCTGTCCACTCTTTTTAACAGTCCATGGTTACATCCAGTATCTGTACACATAAAAACTTAGTGTGTCATGTACCTGGTTCCTGGAGATGGTGCTGTCTACTGGGTCTGTGTACTCAAAGTTGTCTGCTTTTTCCACTTGGTAGATTTTGTCTCCCACAGCAAATCTCTGCTTCACGAAGGACTTGTCTGCGATCATAATCTCCAAATCCTCCATCACCTCACAGGCTGCGTCTATGTCTACGTTCTCATAATCGTATCTGGACAAAAAAAAAACAACAGCTATTAATAACAGAAGAAGTGCTTCATTGTATTTAAGTATATTATTTTGATGAAAGTGGTAAAAACATCCAACTTTTTACTGTGAATTTTATTATTTTCAGTAGGACTTTTTGCTGTCATAGAGCAGCTGCATCACCCATCAAATGTATAGTTCTTTGATAATGCAGCGTTTTTATGTCCATGTAAGTCAGCAGAAATATTTGGAAGATAACTTAATGGTTGCCATTTTTGTATATTTAATTTAATTTAATACAGTGGGCCTCAAGCTGATAATATATGAAGAGCAGCGGTGGAAAGTAACTAAGTACATTTACTCAAGTACTGTACTTAAGTACAATTTTGAGGTACTTGTACTCTGAGTATATCCATTTTATGCTACTTATACTTAATACAACATAAACATCTACTACTAGATTATAATATATTATTAAATATTTTAAAATGAGCTCCACTTTTATCAGTGATTAACACATGCATGCATCAGTAATTATAATCCAATAATATATGTAGGGTTAATTTATTTATTTATTATAGCCAATCCAGGGAATATCAATTAAATGTTGTTTGGTTGATTTGATAAGATATCTCAAAATATTGTTGTTGTTTTTTATTATTGTGCAGTCAAAGGAATATCAATCAAACTGGTGTTGGTTTATTCATTTTAAGAATGGCTTTATCTGTTTTTCAAATTAAATCTTTATTATTCTGAAACTGCCCATTCTGCATAATGAGTACTTTTGCTTTTTGTACTTTATTTTATTTATTTTTTTATTGGTGAAACAAAGTGACAAAAAGAGTGACATATATACATATAAGACATACTTTAAATATATACCTATGCTAATGAAAACAAAACAAAAAACAAAACAAAAAAACATATGCTTTTTGTACTTTAAGTACATTTTGATGCTAATACTTTTGTACTTTATACTAAAGTACGGTTTTGAATGCAGGACATTTATTTGTAATTTATTGGAGTATTTCTAAACTGCGGCACTGCTAGTTTTACTTAAGTAAAATATATAAAATAAATTAACCAACACCAGTTTCATTGATATTCCCTTAAGTGCACAATAAAAAAATACATGAAATATTTTGAGATATCTTACCAACACAACCTTGTTTGATTGATATTCCCTGGATTGGACATTAAAAAAAAACTAATTTAGGAAAATAAATAAAAACAGAGATATCAGTTTTTGCAAATTAACCCTGACGTCCACACAGGCACATGAAGAATTTCGGAAAGCACTGACATCATCATATTTACCGTCTATACTGAGAACACTTGCACATTCCTGTCAGTATTCCCTGTATATATATCTATATATATATATATATCTATATATCTATATATCTATATATCCTCTAAACTATGCAGCTCTCATACAGAACGTACTGTTTACATATTCCTACTGTAATATTATTTATTATTTATACTCTGGAGTTAATCACGTCTCCTGTCTTTGGAGCTTTCTTTTCACTTGTACATATTTTTGCATTTCTCTTGTTTTGTTGCTTCTTTTTTTGTTTTGTGTATACTTTTATTTGTGTTGTTTCTTGTTATGCACTGTGACATCAAGTCAAATTCCTTGTAGGTGAAAACTACTTGGCAATAAATGATTCTGACTCTGAATATGTAATGGCACATATGATCCACTAGATGTCAGCCATGTGCTGTATGTATCTTCTGTATCATCAGCCCTCCTTCCATCAAAATCACATAAATAATGTACATGATTTCTACTTAGACATATTTCAACCACTGATTCTTAATTGTTTTTTTGTTTTTTTTAACTTTTGCTGTTTTTTAGCGGCTTTTGGTGGACGATGGAGTTCAACTCTGAACACAGACACTCAAACATCCAACCAGAGGTGCGTCGACGTTTTACCGGGTGAAGTAGTTTCTTCCATATTTTAGCCAGTGGTCCTTAAGGATATCCTCCACACTCTGCCTTCTAGTAGCCAGGATGGACAGCCATGCCAGCACGGCCCAAAGCCCATCCTTCTCACGAATATGGTCTCCACCTGAAAGAGGATGTGTAATTACGTTTACCATGCACGGAAAAGAAAAACATCAGAATTAAATTAGAGTTTTATTTCCCTCCACACGATGTAAATCTTTTGATCTCATAACTTGCTGAAGAGATACAGTACCTGTACCAAAGCTCTCCTCTCCACACAAAGACAGTCTGCCTGCGTCCATTAGGTTCCCAAAGAATTTCCACCCAGTGGGAGTTTCATATAACTCTATTTTTGTTGCCTTGGCTACTCTGCAGGAAATACAACGAAAGAGTATTCTAAGAAAGCACAGTGTACCTTTGACACGACAACAAAATATGCCTTTAAAATGCAGTGATTACATACTCTTTTTTTTTTTAATGGTGCCTTTTGTATTCAATTCAATTTGTTCAATAAAATGTCAGAAATAACTTCCTTTCAGTTTTTTTAAATTCAGCAAGCAATGTGTTGTATTTTAGCAGAATACTGAAAGCAGCAGAAACGCAGAACTGATGACTGTTTATTTATCGCAAGTAATATCGTTATCGCAATATTCAACAACGTTATCGCACATCGCATATTTTCCTCATATCGTGCAGCCCGACATGATTACTTATGATTACTTATTTAAAGGTCCCATATTGTAAAAAGTGAGATTTTTCTTTTTTTTAATTATTATTATAAAGCAAGTCCAGGTGCTATGTAGATACTGTGAAAGTATCGAAACAATCAATCCACAGAGAAATGCACACAGCCCGTATTCAGAAACTGTGCCTTTAAACGAGCCATCAGGACTTCCGTAAGGTTGTGATGTCACAACTATACTATATATAGGTAGAAAATGCTGCTACAGTGCCCTGATAGTCATTCCCCGGCTGTAATGATGCAGAAGACCCAGAAACGCTGACCAATTAGAGCAAACAAGGCTTTTTCGGGAGAGGGGGCTTAAAGAGACTTACCTTGCATGGCAGCTGGATTATCGCGATATCACAAGATCACAGGAGAATCGCGGATTGCACAAATCCATCTTGCCAGGCTCCAAGTTAAGCGTTTGGGTCTGGACAAGATCTGACCGGGCCAATCAGCGTCCTGTGAGGAGCGACTCGTAGCATCTCGTAGCGACTCGTAGCGACTCGTAGCGACTCGTAGCTACGGCCGTGGTTTAGGTGTTCGTTCAAAACAACAATGCCGTTGTTGCGTCCTGTGAGGAGCTAACGGTAGCCGGCAGCTACGGACATGGTTTAGGTATACGAGCTGCACGACTGTTCATTCAAAACAATAATGGCGGCTCCGTGTAGATGCTGCGATATCGCAATAGCGTCGGTTATAGCGTCAGAACTGGAGAATATTTCTTCATTGAAAGAAGAGCAAAGAACCTTTCTGCACTTCTCCTGAGTGACAGATGGTTCGTCCAATCACCTGCCAGGTTATTTGTTTTTGAAAGCGCCTGCCGTTTTCCAAACACAGTTTCTAATGACGGCTTCTCAGCTGGTACTGTGAAACAACCATCTGACGGCGTCACGTTATAAAGAGACAGATCGTGATTACAGTTACATTCAGACAGACAGATTGAGAAATGTGTTTTTTGAACATTAAAGCATGTAAACATGTTGTATTAGAAATCCAAAATACAGATACAAATCCAAAATAAAGTATCAATCTGAAAAAGAGCATAATATGGGACCTTTAAAGATCTATTTGCACCAAAAGTGCTGTAAATTTGACACAGCTTCAGCTTGTAAAATCACTGTCTCATTGGTTGCAGCAGTGATGTGAAAGCCAGAGTGTTTTTTGTTTTTTTTTACCTGTCTAAGGCTGCACTTGTGGGCATGCTGCGGGCGAAGCCTCTCACCCCTGTATGCTGGAAGTATGGGATGCAGAAGATGTTGTCAGCAATCACAGCCACAGAGTCAGGTGGGGTGACGAAGAAGCCGTGCTTACCAAGGATCATGTTACGGTCCTAGAAAGACAGACAGACAGACAGACAGATGCATAGATGGTTTACTGCATGGGCAAAGTGAGCACATGCCCATGGAGCCCTGCATCCAATGAGGGCCCTTGGCCTTAAGATCTATTCTATTTTTTTGTGTGTGAAGTATGTTTTTTAAAATATTCGAGCCATGTGATTTTGAAAATATAGTATGATTTATAAAAAAAAACGTTTTGTCAATTATCCAATTGACAAACTTGATACTTTGGGGTTGTTGTAGTCGCTGTGAACCTCAGGACCCGGAGAGGAGAGACACAGAGTTAAAATCTCATCTCGAGGAGGAAATCTCATTTCCTCCTCGTCTTTAATACTCTGTGTTATAGACATGATCTTAAAACAATGGATGTTAACCATTCATGAAAATAAAACATGCCAACTTAGACACAAAAAAATGAAAGATTAACAATAATGATAATAATAATACTTATTGTTATTATTATTATTGCTAAGTGAAATAACAAAATAAAAAGTGCAAGAGGTGTAATATAAGATGGGAAATGAGACATAAGTACCAGTTATAAAGTTATAAATATCCAACAATTACTAAGAAGAATACTGAGTAAAAATGTTTTAAAGGTTAGAAGTCAATCTTTGATCATGACAGGGTGTAGATTTACTGTA
>JAOVVB010011725.1:0-16696 GCA_028570985.1 Heterobranchus longifilis | reverse complement strand
GCTCCAAAGACAGGAGGTGTGAATAACTCCAAAATATAAATAATAAATAATATTACAGTAGGAATATGTAAACAGTATGTTCTGTATGAGAGCTGCATAGTTTAGGATGGATGGCTGGTTCTACTAAAAAAGAATAGCTCGGAGCAGGAGATCTATGTCATATTAAATGTGGCCAAAGCTTCAAATAATGAGGGAAACATGTGTAAAGGTAATCCCTGTGAGCAAAAACCTCGTTTCGAACACACCATTTCCAACACTTTTTTTTTTAACTTGTGGCTCAAGCTTACATCAACCTGTCCGGGTTTCTATAAATGGGACGCTAGCTACTGCAGAGTTTAAATTAGATCTATACACTGCTACGTAGTGTTAGCTACATGCTATCATCAGAAAAACCTGTAATCTTGGTTGAAGATGTGGTTAATTTCCCACCAAATTCGGATCAGATTCCTTCAGGAACATTGTTCGATTGTGTAGTTTTTGGTTTAGAAGCTTTTATTTGTGATTTTTCACGGTAGAAAGTGCTGCTAAACTCCGTTAGTCAGCCCATTGGCTGCAATGACGGACAGCGAGAGCTGAGCCAGAGAAGACCCGGAAACACTGACCAATCAGACCAGACTGGGGTTTTTCGGATGGGGGGGGGGGGCTTAAAGAGACAGGCATCAAAATGAAGCATCTCAGACAGAGGGTGAATACAAGTGCAGCAGCTGTGGGCAATATGAGAAAAATAAAGTGGTTTTTCAAACATCAAAGCATGTAAACATGTTCTAGTAAAAACCCAAAATACAAGAATAAACTTGATAATGAGCACAATATGTCTCCTTAAAAAAAACAAAAAAATATTTTTTTTTTAAAAATGAAAGAAATGAATGTGAACTAGTTCATTTTTTGGGACTGTGAACTTGATTCAAACTTCAAAATTGGGAACTATGAATATTTTAATCTGCGTGAACTGAACTTTGAGCTAAGCACAACACTGTTTTCAGTTTATCTCGATTCATTCCTTTTTCACCCAAAGAGACACTAAGGTAATGGCGTTCACTATAACATGGAGCGATGCACAGAAAAAAACACACCGGCACTGGCCTGGGGGAGATACAAAAATGGGGGCAGAAGAGACAGAGAGAGAGATCATATCCACAGTGTTTAGGAGGAAGCAGACAGATGATTCCCTCCACTGAAACAGAGGCGGACTGCAGTTTATCCACAAAAACCTTCCCAGTGAGGGATTCGCAAAGTCAAAGACGTTATATATGCATTACGATCGTGTTTACGTCAACAGTCAACCAATGGTACATAATGTCATCTGACTGCTTTGAAGTGCACTAAAACGTGCCAGCAAATTTCTGTCATTTCCTGCATGCAACATTCAAGAAGAGGCCATTTGTCATTCTATCACATCAATTTTTCATATATTGACTGAGCAGTCACAAATGGCTTGGCATTCAACTACATCACGGCATGTAGTGCAGTACAGCACATATGTTTTAAAGTGAGCCAATAAAGTGTTGTGGTAAGGGAAAGTAGGGTGTGCTCTGCCAATCTGTTATTATTACTAAATAAAAGCAGACAAATGTTAGGCATCTCTCGCAGAAAAAGAAAAGAAACTGTGAAGGTCAGTCTGCTCCTGACATTGAAATGTGGCTAAATGTTTTCACGGGGGCGTCTTCAGCCAATCTGCAATATCAATATCAGAGCTGATTTTTAATGGGACTGTAACAGCTACATAAAGCCTGACTCACCTTGCTCCTTTGTTTATTGTAACTCCGGGTAAAACGGCTCCATAGTGCTTTGTTTAAAAAAAAATTAAAAAAAGAAAGAAAACCCTGAACATTTTCCTAATGCGCAGCGCTGCAAGTGTGGAGCGACATGAACAAATAAACTGCAGGAGGCACTTTCAATTAAGAATAACCACCACAGCCAGCAAAGTGAGCAGAGCCGCTTTGAGAAACAAAATAGTTGTTCTACTGTGTTTGGCTCTATTTCAGTGACACTCGAGTGATGCAGCATGCCTCTAAAGTGCTGCTGTTGTTTGAAATCCTGTCCAAACCTTCATGCAACAACACCTCCAGAATGGCACTCCTCTCCCCATGGGCACAGTACAAAACACTATGGAAATCATAACAGTAAAGTTGACTCTATTTTTATTTTTTTTTTAAATTCTGAGCTATACAGTAGGGATGGGCATTTTAAGTAACTTCCATATTTGAGTACATGCATTAAATTATTATTATAGAGTACTCGCAAAACAAATCTAATGTACAAATGGTGCAACATTAGTTTTTAATGACGTCTTGAAGTAGCGTGGGATCGTGAGAGTTGTTGTCTTCATTGTTTAACAACCACCATTCCTGATGAAAATCTATCTGACGTGACTCAGGCAGAAATAATGTTCACAGACAAATTAGTCACGTTATGTGACTTCATCCTAATGAAATAGCTGCAAGTAATGTTAGCTCACATAATGTTAACTTACATTACATGTGTCAACTACCCATATAGCTAGAGTGTGTGTGGCAGTATGTCGATTTGGCAGCGCTGTTATCCGTGGCCAAAACAATAACACTAAAAATAACTGTATGAGTGTGTTGGACGTTGTTGTAACCTTATAACTACGGCTGCACCCGAATATCCGACTATTCGGATATTCATTCGTTAGGTAGGTTTTTGGTTTTCAATTTTGTGATTCGGATGTTGTTGTTGTTGTTGTTGTTGTTGTTGTTTTTCTCAATAATGTGGAATAACAGAATCCTTAAAAATGAATGCCTGTAACTAAACCAAAAGGCATGTGTTGCAGTACAGTATTTCCATTTCAGCTCAGAGTGAGAGTGCTGTTGTAGAGCATTTTTGTTTTCACTGAGGGCAGGGCTACACACACACACACACACACAGTGTGTAGCAGAGAGAAAGGTGCAGTCAGCAGTCCGCTAACTTGTTGCTACCAATAATAGCTGCTCTGTTTTAACCACGTAACGCTGGAAAAAAAACATGCACGCAGGCTGAAATTCACCGTGGTGTTTTGTTGAGATTAAGCTATGAGCAGTGGGAAGTCTGCTAGCTGCTAGGCTAATTTATGCAATGTAAACACTGAAACACTGCAGCGCTATGCCTAACATCTCCGCCGAGAACAGAGTCGAGTCGAGTACTTATGCCCATCCCTAGTACACAGCTTTATTATATAATATATAACTTGACAATTGGCTTTACAAAAAAAACTCAACAAAAGTACCTGAAAAAAATCAGCACATTTGTCCAGAAGTAAGCAACTTTTTATCACAGCACAACAAATGACAAATGCAGCAAACTTGATGTCGAAAGCTGTGAAAAATAATCATGACCACACACCTTCTGCTCATCATGACAGCAAACTGAAATTTCACACGTAGATCTTCTTTGTTTACAGCATTTGCTTTCCCGTAAATAGAAGACCTGAACAAGCAAAGCAGCCCACAACAAACCAACCTCCTGCCAACATATACCAAGCTGATAATGAGTGACTCATCAGTGCTAATTTGCTGTGCTAATTTTATCAGCGAACTTCACAGGCTTGAAGAAACCTCGCTATGGCAGAATGGCTGAACAGCATGAAGCTTAACACCAACATGGTCACACCGTCAAAGAACTGCTGCGTTGCGTGTGCGCCAAGTCGACGCCCGAGTGCATATCTTTTGTCATCACAACCCCTCTGATAATTGTGAGGAAAAACACAAAGCGCCATGGGATGCTTTAATTCAAGTTCGCTAATTGTGAAAAAGCGATGCTCTTCTTACCACTGAGCTCACCTACCCTTTCTGCTGTCCACATTAATCCGAAAATAATGAACTTTGCTATTAAACTTGACATATTGGCAACCATCTTGTCCAAGCAGTATGGCTCTGACTGCAGCACCAGCCAACCAGCTGGAGCATTTGGAAATGTGTGTGTGTGTGCATGTGTGTGGCAGTATGTCGATTTGGCATAGCTGTTCCACATATTTCAGTTCTTATATAATGAGCATTTCAGAAAAATGTGACAGCAAACTAATGCCATGACACAGTCATGTCGAAAGTGCCCGCTGTTGCAGAGAGGGAACAACATCACACATGTTAAATGTGGATTCAATAAAATACACACGCATGCATACACTTGGAATATCATGAACAACAAACTATTCTTTAGAAATGGCTCCAGATGGACGTGTAGAAAATGTTTTCTTACCTGCCATGCATCTGCATGTGTTTTTATCCAAGCATTCACTCTGATTGTTTCAGTCAGAGAGTTACAAACGCTACTCAATGGACACTGTATGTACAGTACATTTCAGGTGTATATAATACAACATGACTAAAGTACAGATTCACTCATTAACTCTCAGTTAAGTGAAGCCAGTTTATTTCTATAGTCCCATTTATTTTATTTTCTCTCAAACCATGAAAAGATTATTTCAAAAATGTCCCATTGAAGCCAGAGACATACTTGCTTTTAACTACACGTACGCATGATGCTGCCTCGCTTATCCTGCATCCGTTTTGTCCAAACGGGTGGTTAAACATCCAAGTATATCTCTGGCTTTAGAGTTACTGGCAATGGAGACTAGAGAACATATTGGATCACACCAGCCCTTATGTCAAATCTGGATAAGGGCGCAAAGTAGGAGGGCTATAATGGCCCTTCTCCATTTCCTACCCCCCCTACTTCCGGCACCCTTGCTCGGACCACACCCATCTTCAAACTTGGCCTTCATTTTGATGTCAACTAAACACCTGTAAAGTGTTGTGACTGTATCTTTCACAGTTGTCGAGCCAGGGGTGTAAAATGGGGAGCCAAGGCCCCTATCCCTACTTTCTATCCCCCTGTTTCCAGCACCCTTGCTCAGACAACATCCATCTTCGAACTTGGCCTTCATTTTGATCTCAACTTCACACCTGTAAAGCTTCACGACTGCATCTTACACGGTTGTGACGCTATCAGGGTGACAATATATGGCCACAGAGAGACAGAAATATAAACACCTAGCAAAGTACTCAAAACCTGAGCACAATCTCGAAACTCCCATGGTGAAAATGATACCCGTGTCGCTGTCATGGCTGGTAATAACTGACTCACTGCTGAGAAATATTTAGCAATTTCAACCATAAATTGGGTATTTTAGCTGGATGTTTAACAAAATATAATATCCATCCACCACAACAAATTAATTGCATTGGGAATTCTGTTTACCAACACGAGCAGTACTGCAGTAGGTAGTGTGAGGGAGAACATGACAGTGGGGGACAGTAAATTGTGTAGTTTGAGGCACTGTGTGTTTCAACATCACCTATGGAGAGCAATCTGCTATGGTGTTAGGCCCGGGGTTTTCTTTGCCAATCTCAATGTAAGATCAAAATAAATGTATTTTCAATTTTCATTCATTTTTAAAAACCTAAAACCACATAGTGAGACTATGTCATTTTTTAAACAAGTACAGTAATACATTCTTCCTCTTGAAAATTAAAAGATACATTCATATGCAATAAAATACATCCTTTCTTACTTCAGTACACATTGCAGCTATAGTGTTTTAGTGCTATCCTTTACATAGACTTTGATGTGTAACTGACATTAATGAATTCAGTTTGTGATTCTTCTCTACTTGTGCTATCGTTGCACTAAATTTTACCATTATCCTGTTATTCTCACAGGTAATTTCTCTATGCAAATAAAAGCATTGGCTGGAATTGATTCCATGGAGCAGATTATGCATTAGTATTAGTATTTTCTTTTGCCGATATTCTCGAAATTTGGTTAAAATTTGGGATACATTTGGATGGAAACCTGGCTCATGATGCAAGTACAGCTTCATGTATTTTTAAAACAGAGGCTTTAATAATCATTGTAATATTGAAAGCACAATTTGTACAATGAGTACAATTTTCAAATCGCAAGAGCCGTGATTTTTACTTTGACTCGCACAATTGTATAAATTGCAAATTCCCACAATTTACATAAAATAACACACAATTGCTGTATTGGTGAAGCTATAATAAAGACCATATATTGTAGTCATATTTGAGAGTTTTTGCAATAGTACATACCGGTCCATCTCTGATACGTCACAGCTCTTGTGGGCCCGCAACAGAGAAGATGAGATAAGCTGAGCTCTGTAGCCCTGCCACCGAGGTAGCTGTAGCATCTACGCAATCTATCTAAGACATCCTGTCCATTTGCTCTTCCATTCTGCTTGGCTACCCTTGGTCACTGACTGAGAAGTTTGCTGTGTGGAGGTAGGGGGGTGCTTAGCTTGTTGAAAACCTGGAGTGCACACAAATAGCTCATGCATGCACAATGTCTGATATACACTCCATCTCCATTAATATTTGAAAGCCTGCAGTTCAATCTGTTATCGCTCCCTTCCTCCCCGTCCTCTGCTGCTGAGAACAGCTCCACACTATCCATCTTGTACGTATCGACTGCTCCCTCGGTGAGGCATGGGGCGCTCAGTGAGTCCTTTAAGTGGAAAGTGGAAATCTCAGAATATGTCATCGTCCATGCCTGCGAAATTTCTCAAGCCCAATTAGGACAGAATTTATATTCCAGGGGTTTGCGGGTGGTAAGATATTAACCATGCTGCTCTGTACTAGGGCTGCCCTCGACTAAAGATTTTCCTGGTCGACCAATTAGTCGTTAGTTCAAGCCATTAGTCGACTAGTCGTTTATGATATTAGTATGTGATGGCATTTAAATATACATTTAATTTACAAGTGCAGGTATGAAGCGAGCCGCATGGAACGGTAATGATTCTGAATGTGTCGGAAAAAACCAGCAAGGAGACTGAACATTGTGAACACACTATGTTACATTATTACAGAGAAATACAAAACCGTAATGATAAGCATTTAAAATATACATTTAATTGACAAGCACACGCACGAAGCGAGCCGCCTGTTAACGCGGTAATGATTCTTAATGTGTAGGAAAAACCAGCAAAGAGACTGAACATTTAGTAGTATAGTACTTCCATGTTTAAGATGATAAGTCATGTTTGTGGTTGACGAATGATATCAGGCGAATGTTTGCCTGCAGAGTTTGCTCGTCACCTTCTTGGGGTCATCCTTCACCCTCTCGAAATGATCCCACACTTTGGATTTCCTGCCAATGCCTGACATAGTTAACCGCAGGGACCGGCTGCAAATGCCTGACTGATTGACTTCCTGTGTGCGTCATTTCAAATTAAAAGCCCTCTAGCATTTCATTCATGGTTCAGCAAGGTTTTGACCTAATTTTTACAAGACGCAGCTCCCGATTGGAGTTTCTTTTTTCTGCGACCAAGAATCGAACAATGAAAAGTTGGTCGACTAACGTTTGGTCGACTATTGGAGGACAGCCCTCTGTACTGAAACCGCATGACTAGGGTTGGGGTGTAATCCTGTAATGAGGTATATTGGACTATTTGAATTTTTATTACCATCACACATGACCGCTCCTCTTCAGGATAGAGACAGATAAAAAGATGCAAACAAGTTGGTCACTCGGGAAATTGCAACTGCTGCCATTTGGCAGCAAAGTAGGTTCATAGCAAATGACAAGTGACATCCAGCAAATCTTGATGACAGTGTGTGTGTTAGATTTGCATGCAGATGGTGGAAAGCAGCAATGGAAATACGTTCCCATTCCCATCTAAGAATCAATCATCCACAAACTGCTATAAAGATGAGCATGTCGTCAAACTCAACTGACAAGCCCCAATCCATCCAACTACCAGCAATCATGCAGACATTTGGGAAAACAGTGAAATATTAACAGACAAGTGCAGGGTGGGAAATGAGTGATGTAGCGAAATACAATCATGTTTAACCATGTGTAAAACCCTGTCCCGTCATGTCGTCAATCCAAGTTACATACCCCATGCTCTCACCACTAACCATTTTTGCATGACTAATTTACAAAAAAAACTAAATATAATAGCACACAAATCAATTTCAGTCAAATTATGTGGCGCATGTTTGTGTTACTGCAGTATATTACTGATATTTGAGGGCACTTCTGCTTCATAATCTGTGTACATTTGGATGCTTTTATATTGCTGTATTAATGTTCATAGAGCTCAACGGTGAGGTTCCAGAAGTGAAAATCCCATCCATATTCTGAATCGAGGATTCTGATTATTAGCCATAATGTCATAAGCATCCAAGGTAGATTTACCACGAGCTATGAGATTGTGAAATAATGCTCACGTAGAAGCCACAAGTCCGTATGGTAACGCTATTTTAGAAAAACACGTTTTATTCATGATGTCATGGAGAAGTACTACACTAATCCTAAAGTTTAAAAGCAACGTCTCTGATTGGTGGAGCTCGCCGTTACCATGGAAATGTTTACTGCACCCGTGAATGGCCAGTGAGTTGCTACCACTGAACTGATGTACACAGTCTTTTTTTTCTGTTTTCCAATTTTGTTTTGTGCCGAATCAAATGTTTTATGGTCACGATTAATCTTGTAGTTGGTTGGCTTAGTTACAGGCGTCCCAGGAGTTCCAACTCCTTATGTAAGAATATTATGAAACATTATTGGAGTGAATGAATGGGAAATTCACTTCCTGAATCATTCATCAATCACTTCCTTGAGCCATTCAAAATGTGGGCAGTCACTGTTGAACTCACTATTAAGTATCTTAAATATTATTGATACAAAATCACCAATTGTAAATACACAGACGACACACACATTTACCTAGCTCTGTCACCTGCTGCACTATAGTTCCATAGATCCTTTCCACAATCAGATCCATATCCAAGTGTGACATGAATAATAACTTGACTCTGCTTCTATTTCCAGCTGGTTGGACTATTTCCCCCTAAAAGAACTTTCAGGGAACTTCAGTTTATTACCTCCGCCAATGAGGTTATGTTTTCAGTTTGGTTTGTTTGTCAGCAGGATTACGGAAAAAACTACTGGTCCAATTTTGATGAAACTTGGCGGAAGGGGCGTAGCATGAGCAAAAGAAGAACGGGATCCAAATCACAGGGCACATACACATTTTTCACTTTCGTTAACATTACGACATCGGGCATGGCCTTAGATGAGGTCTACACTTTCTGCTCAGAATGCTGTTGCTGTGTTTTACCATATATATGAACCCTACTGGCCTCTCAGGTCATCTGGTAGCTTTCTGCTAACTATTCCCAGAGTCCAAAATAAACATGCAGAAACATCATTTAGTTTTCTTTGCACCACACAGCAGAAGAAAACTTCCTGAAGAGTTCCCAATCCTCACTACCTTTAAAACATTATCCGCCTTACTTTGAACTTCCTTCTATTTGCTCCTGTACTTTTAATTTGTGTTTCAATGCCGTATTTCGTATTTAATGCTCCTATGTGTTGTGCAAAGCACTTTGACTCGGCTTTGGGAATTAAATGTGCTCAATAAGTTTAATTGAGGCAAACCATGTAGTGCTACGCCAGAGACAGTAATCTCCATGTGCACAGCAGATTTTACTGGATGATGACTGATTCAGTAGGTAGGCCTGAGAGGTTAATACGATTAGCAATGAAGTTATTGCACATTGATGAAAGCTTAGGCCAAAATTTCCATGTGAGTTACACTCCCCTGCGTATCATTTGAGTGAAGTTAATAAAATAATAAAATGTCGGTGTCTTGAAGCTGGGTTTCCCAGCTCTTTGACTTTGGTGTGTATATCACTCTGCTTCTTCTGATGTTCATTCACGGATTATCTGAGGATGTTAATGATAATAAGTTGAGTATTATTATTATTATTTAGGCCTGAGCCAACTGCACTTTCAAACCAATTCAACTACTTTTTCAATATTGCTGTTAAACGCTATCGTTTACACACACACGTACACGCACGATAATTCATATGCAAGAGTTGTAGACACACATCTCAACAAATGCACAACCATTCTTTCTTTATCAGACACACACACACACACACACACTTACAGACTCCCTATATCCAGAGTGCTAATTATAGCTTGCCCATTAATCAGCGACAGCTGTAATTATACTAATTCCAGTGTGTAATCTGATCAAGGTGAGGAAGATCAAATCAGAGCCTTTCTCTCCTGCTAGGCTTTAAGGGGGTTTCAGTAATGGTGGCGACAGCGGTGAGGTTGTAAAGAAAATTGGTTTAGACCAAAACAATCTGATTCGACTCGGTATGGTGGCTGATTAGTGGGGGCAAAGTACAAGCATGTGTGCAAATAAAGCTATCTCTCATGTTGTCTGCAGGCCATTGGGGCTGCTAAATTGCTTTTTATTAATTTCATAATGTTATATTGTTAGAATTGAATGCAACCTACGAGGAATGGCTGGCTACCTACACTACCACAGTCACTACAAAGTTTTTATTTGCATCAACATCAAATAGATGGATTTCAGGCATATTCAGCATATTTCAGTCATATTTTATTCTCATCTATGCTGCTTGTCTAGACTGAGACCCAGCAGATGATAATTAAATACATATTTCTACCAATGAAAGGGTTGATGAAAGAAGGCGAACATTAAATGTAAGTGAATATCCCGTTTTTAAAATTCTTAGCTAGAATTGATGCCAATGTGACAGTGACGAGCCTGACAGAAATGGTCAGTTTTTTTCTGTAGAAAAGTAATGAGATACGTCTCACTCTGTTATATGGTCTGTGTTAGTTTCTAACATTCAATATGAATATGAATTTCACTGCACTATTTTCAAATGTGTGTGCGTGCAGCTCGGTGTGCACACATCTCTGTGCTCAGTGACTGGCTGACTGAGCAGTCTTTTATCTAGACTTTAAATGACCTCCTGGCAATAATGCTTATAATGATGGATAACTAATGCAGACGTGCGTGATGGAATTTATTAATGCGGGGTGCTTCCATAAGTAGTACTGCACAGTTTTATGTGTGCGTCTGTGTGTAATTATTGCGTGACTTGGGTGTCTGATCGGATGGTCTGATGTGAGGTAGGCTCATCTGTAATCATCTTGCCAAGCTGGTGTTAATTGGCTTCAAAATAATCCCTTATTGAAAGTCGATATGCGAATGTATGCGTTTATCATTGTAATATAGAGCAGCTAAAGTCTACACCAAATAAAGAAAAGTAGATTACGTATTAGGGATGCCCAGATCCAGATCTTTTAGTATTGGGTATCTGCCAATACAGAGTCCGATTAAATACCTAACCTGACTTGCAGTCATTGGAAAACTGTTTGGAAAAGGGCAGGCACTTTAAAAAAAAAAATCCTGGCAGATGATTGGATGAACCACCTGTCTATCAAACTCAGTCAGGAGAAAAGGGAAAACATCTGACATCGAGAAAAGCTTTCAGTGCCGTTCTTTGCTCTTCGTTCAATGAAGAAATAATCTCCAGTTGTGATGGAACTGATGCTATTGCAGCGTCTACGCTAACTTCTTTAGGAGACGCCATTGTTGTTTTAAACGGTCGCCCAGCACACACACCGAAACCACGGCCGTATAGCTGCCAGTAGCTCCTCACAGGACGCTGACTGGTCTGAACCACGGTGATTCAGACACAAGCGTTACATCACTTGAAGCCAAACAACATGGATTCCTGCGTGATCTCTTGATATCGCAAGAATCCAGCTGCAGTGCAAGGCAAATACATACCTAAATATGTACCTCACACATTGAAATAACAGCTGTAGCTTCTAAATTCAGCCCACCTTACTTTTCGCAAGCTATTCTCTTGTCTGTACTTTTTGTGTCTGTATTGTATTTCTATGTTCAGGACCACAGGAAGACTAGAGGCACACGTCTGTGATTCTAATGAGGATCCTTAAATAAACAACAATAAACAACTATTTGAACCAAATGTTGGACATCTACAGAAACACAGTTGTACAACAGTGTTACAGAGTGATGCTTTTTTTTTTTTTTTACCTCATAAACAATTGTTGTCACATTTTTGGTTGGGTACCGACTGAATTATGTCGTACTATTGAGTACCGATTCACGTTAAATCAAACGGTGCCAAATTTTGTCAGAACTTCTGTCATCTCCCCCTCCCTCCTTCACACACAAATGCAGCGGAGAGAGAGAGAGAGAGAGAGAGAGAGAGAGAGAGAGAGAGAAAGTAAAGAGAGAGAGCTGCAGCTTGTTTAAGATGTGCTTTCACACCTAACTCGTTTGGATGGTTCGGACTTTCGGACCTGTTACAGGAGGTTTTGGCAGGCTATCGTCATGTTATAAGAGTACAGAATAATTCAGTGCTTCATGTGTACGTAGTGAGTGGGTGGTCGAGCAAAGAGAGAGAGATGCATTGAGAGCAGATAGCTGTCGGCGATCAGAGCGGAGAAATTATCAGCTGTAAAGTTAAATTGTTGTGTAGGTTTCAGTTTGTCTCGGAGTACTGCAGCTCATCAAGACCCAGTAAAGTGCCAGTGTCTTTCTTCTCAACAACGCAACAAAATAAAACGAGCCGTGGTTGCATGTGGAGATCAGGAGTCAGATGCAAAAAAAAAAAAAAAAACTCACAAACCCTGACACTAAAGAGAGCCTGTCTATAAACCAATCAATGATAGAATAATAAGTATCAGGAGACAAAGCTCACGTATATGTGATGATGACTGGACGTAAATATGTTGTGTATATTTCTTTAGTGCGCTCCCTTATCTGCAAAGTTTCGCTTTCAATGTCCTCCAAGACAAACAGTCTTTGCTATGCCCTCATGACGGACTGACAGGCTGCAGGTTGTAGGGACAGGAGGGGAGGAGGGAAATGGAGGGGTTCTATTTTGTGTGGAGTGTAAAATGTTCTAAATAAATAAAGAACATGTTCTAAATAAAGAACAATGTTCTAAGTATGTAACAATGTCGAAATTGAGATGTTTGGACTTACTTTTACAACTGAAATTACATTTTTGTTATTATAGAGAGAATAAAGTACCAGAACAAGTTACCGTTAGGTACCGTTACCGGTATGGGTTCAAATATGAACGGTACCCGACCCCACCTACATTAGAGTACAAACACAATATGTAATTGCTTGCACTTTTGCTGTAAATTGTGCAAGTGCTTTTACCGCAGTTGTGGTTTTGAAAAATGATGATAAAAAACACCACCCTCCAAACACTTTATACAACCAGTGCTGTGTTTATGTTAAAATAATATTAGCTTTAATATTGCCATTCGTATGGGCCTCAGAAATCCAGTATCAGTCAGGTCACATACTGAAAGTGTCACCAATGTATAATCATCATACTATGTAGCCTACACAACATGTCAGCACCAAGTAATGATACCTAGGGTCATCATTTATCCCAAAAGTACACAGGACTGATGTTTTCAGTAAATATACGTAAACACAAGCCTGCCATTGTAGTAATATGATGTTTAATCACTGATCCAGATGCACCAAGTCCCATCTGTAGTTTATACAGTGTAAAACAGATGTCACTGAGACAGTAAGCAGACTTACTCTACTGGGTCGAATCTACACTATCAGTGATAGCAGCCTCTGCTACGGCTTCGCCTAAATGACTACATTGTTTTCACATCTGGTCGCCGATCCACTTGCAGGTTCCAAAACAAATGTGGGCTTTGACACCGGATCCATCCGTCTCCTGTCTGGTCACAGGCACGGGTGGATGGATGGAAACCAGGGTACATGTACGATGCGCAGCCAGTAAGGGTAAAGAAGAACTAAGAGAGAAAGTGAGAAACTGATCAACAGAGTGTGGGTGCCAAGTGTGAAAGAACGCAGGTCCTCTCCAGATGGATTTTTCACATAGAAATTAATGCTAATCAGTGTGATACAGTGTTGTGAAGCACTCTGGCTACTGGATCATACGGAACATATGGTGTTGGAGCATCTGAAGAGAGGAGCCAAACTACAGTTTGATTCTATCAAAACATAACGCAAGGTCTATTTTAAGATATTTTAGAATGCTGATGTTGATTCAGACAAAATCAGCAGCTTTCCAAAAGCTAGATTAGAGGGAAATGATTTAGAATCTCAATAGATTGAGAATATGAGAAAAGAGGATAAGACGCTAGCAGGAACTTCTGAGCAGAAGCCAACACTTTCATGTCTCTTTTCTACCAATAAAACGAACGCCAATGCAGCTTTGCTTCACATTTGAACCTTGAACCTTTTGTTTTCCTGGATTTTTTGGTGATCAGCCCAAAATGTAAAAACATCGCCCACTTTCTTCTAACCTTGTCGGCAATGCTTGGAATCCAGGGAAACATTTCCAGTTAACTAATGTTACATGCTAGCCGAACAACAGAGACAAACACTTGCTTTCTGTTTGTAATTTAGGAACCTAAAAGCGCATGACCATCTGTTACATCTGGACAATGCCAGAGGGGTCAGATCCCCTGGTGTGGGACAGAGGTTTTCAAACTAAGAGGCGAGAGGGAGACGTGAGGCAAAGGCACTGCATAAGGTTAAAGTGACGAGTGAAGTTAGTTATTGTAGTACACACTGCTCATGGAGGAAATAAGGTTATTTAAAACCATTAGCGCACGCTTACCCCAATCAAAAATAATACTCCTTCTCTGAGTCATAACTGTCAAATCTGAACACGCAAGCATAATACACACATTCTTAGATTCAATGTGACTTACACTTTCCAAGGACACCATTATCTCTGATAGGGTTGGTATCAATTCAATTTCATCGATTCCAATTCTGCTTATCGATTCCGGCTCTTATTAATTCACAGTTTCGATTCCAATAAGGTAAATAAAGGAGGTCAAATGTTTAGAAAACAAATATATCTTCATGCCTTTCAGAGCTTACTTTTACTTTTATTGTTTCATTAAAATAAGTCAATTTAAAGTTAGTTGGATCGGTTCTCATTTTTGAACGGGTACCCGGTTATTGGCAATTTGCTATCGGTTCTAATCGGTTCTCGTTTTTTCCGGTTCCCAACCCTAATCTCCAAATAAACATCTATAAATATGCTTAGAAATCATAGAAAAAAAGATGCCAATTGGCCAAAAAGTAAACAAATACAGGCTTGATTTTGTCTGAGCGGGTGCCCACAGTGTCCAACTTTGAAAACCCCTCCTGTGTGACATTATTTGCCAGTACTCATTAATTGGCAAATATGAAGAAAAAAAGAGGATATACAGAGGGCGATATTATTTGTTACTGATAATGATTTAATTATTCTGATAATTTCAGGAGGATGCATCTCAATAAAAGCTTCAGAGTTGCAGGGATGACATATTTTTGTCGGCCAACCCGGAAGTTAGCATCGTCCATGGTTCCCTCGACAAAAGGCCAATGGGACTTTTCCATTGGATTTTGGATTATGGCAGAAAATAAGCTCTGTGGCAAACAAAAAGTTATGATACTTACGTGTTTTGTTCAGCAAGATAATCTTCACAAATTAAACCTATTTTTATGATTTTTGAAGCGTAAATGGAATGGAAAAAAGCTAATGTTATGCTATAAATGAACTACACCATGATCACATGACTTGGTAGTGGTGACAGTGATGTTGAAGCCATGCGACTGTAGTTTAATGTCCTCGACAACCTCTGTAGTCTCATTTAGCCTTTTTTAAAACGTGTAAAAGATTCCAAATGGGATTCCAAATTCACAATTGGGGTATGTACTGACATATTTTATGTCATAGAATAAAATGTGAAAATATTTAACCAAAATCTATTTTAAAAAAACACTGACTTTGGGACAACATAACTGGAAATGCAAAAATGCTAACTCCGGGTTTTAGGACTCATTCCTGCAGCACTGTATAGAATCCTAAGCAATATGGGGAGCAGTTTTAATGGACCTTCACTGAAGTAGGTCAGCAGGTTTGCTATCAAAATTTCAACAGAACCTCCATATTGCTGTCCAGAGGGGTAAGCCTAGACATGAAATATATAAACACAGGAGTTCTCTGGTGCAGCTTGAAATGCTGGAACTAAAGTGAGGGGCTGAAATTAGTCAGTAAGGTGTGTGCATCTTCAGACAGGGGAAAGATAAACTCGAATCTTGATTCTGCGACATAGAAGACCTTCTCTCAGCTCTTTTTGTGACACCATGACCCCCACCCAAGTCCTAGCCGTGGGACCGACGGCCACCCTTCCAGCAGTCCCCATTTCATTGGTGCACTGCTTAGATGCACAAAAAAAACAGTGTGCTCATGACACCGATGAAATATTGCTGGCCTAGTTCCTGGTGGTATAAAGATTAAATCATCTGAGGCAGCCGCCTTTGTAGCAGCAACAAGAAAAAAAAAGGATCAAATAAGGTGTGTTATTATTGCAACACAGCTCTCATCTTCCATCACTCAGTGAGGGCCTGACACTGTATCATCTCATGTATCACAGCTATCAATGTAACAGTGGATTTATAAAGTGGATGGTCTCAAAAGTACCACAGAAACTGTTGAAGGATTGGTCGTTTCTCAGTTTTCCCAGCTGGTCCAGGTATTCATAATGCAGGGCAACACATTAATGGTGGCCAGGTTGCCATTGGCAACCATTTTGAGGAACTGGCAACTAATCATTGGCCTTTGGTTGCCCAGTGTCAAGGCCTTTAGGCTGATATATATCTACATAGTCGGGATAGATTAATGATTAATGTCATTAATCGGCCCAATTAATGACATTTTGGGATAATTAGCTTTGGCTGATTATCTCAGATCACAAGGCCAATTTAAGAGCAGATCTACAAAAGGACCAAAAACAAAGAGATGCTGCTTGATGGTCCTGTGCACTAATATTGTTTTTATTTATGTAAGTTTATACATTTCAGAAACAA